>PVLA01002352.1:0-275666 GCA_004027455.1 Hydrochoerus hydrochaeris | reverse complement strand
ACTTTATGTATGTCATTTGCCTGCACTCCTGTATCTTCGCTAATGCCCATTATTCTTATATTGTTGCTCTTGGCATCATCATGAAGCTTCTGGATTGTCATTTCATGCTGCTTTGTTATTTTTAAAAGTTCTATCCTTTCCTGATCACTAACTGTGATCCTGTCCTCAAGGTCCAAAATCCTATCCTCAGCTTCCTTTAAGCAGTTTTGCACACTTTCAATAGAATTTTTTTGTTTCTTGGAGGTCTCTTTGAGTTTGTTTCATGAATTCTGCTTGTTTTCTATATTGTTCATTCAAAGTTTCAATCAGTTTCCCATGCTCATGTACTTTTTTTCTCTAGTTCTTCTTTAGCTGCATTCAATAACTCCTTTACTAAAGTTGTTATTTCTATCTTTACATGGGAGAGTACTTCTAATTTGATTTCCTCTATAGCCTGATGCAGTTGTTTTTTTATTTCACTGGATATCTTTTCAGAGATTCCTGGTGTGTTACTTTTGGGGTCCTCTGTTTCAATGTCTCCTATACTTGCTTCTGGTGAACTATATGTTTGAGACTGCATTTTGCTTTTCTGTTTTGTCATTTTCACTCTGCCTGGTGTTTTCTATGTGTAGGAGGGGATCACACACTCTTTTCAGACACATCAAAGTCTTACAGTTAGTTGGAAGGGGTTTTACTACTGGCCCTATTTATCCCCTGTACACCTCTATTTTAGGGATATACTCACCACACTGATACAGTCAATCCAGTGTGGTCCAAAGTTCGCCACCTGGGAGCAAAGTTCCAAATTTTCTCACTCTAACTGGATCCCGCTGAGATCTTCTGCTGTTCCAGGTGGGAGGGCGGGCCCAGCTGAAGCAGTCCAGGGCAGTTTTCAGTCTTGGGCGGGCCTCCTCGATGTTCCCGGTGGCAGGGCGGGCCCACAGGGGAGGTTCAGGGTAGCCTACCTTACTGTTTATTTTTAAGATTTCTTGCAAATGAAATCATAGAGTTAAATAACTTTTTGTTCTGGTTTCTTTGGTTCCCCACAGTGTTTTAAAAATCCATCCATGTTGTGTGTATCAAGAGTTCATCTGTTTTTTATTTCTAAGAGGTATTTCACTGTGTGAATGTTACATGTAGCTTACCATTCTCTTGTTGATAGGTCTTTTGCAGTTTGGGGCTATTAAGCTTCTGTAGACAATCTTGTGCAAGTCATTTTGGGGATATTTTCATTTCTCTTGGATAAAGGGAGCACCGAATGGCTGGTTCTTATGTATATTTACCTTATTGGAAAGGGTTGGAGTGTTTCCAAAGTGATTATGCCACCTATTGATAAATTGTAAAAGTTTTTTGTAATAGGGGTAACATAAATTGCAGTCATTGTTATTATTTCCTACACAGTTCAAGTGTGTTAATGCAGCCAGGTATCACTCGATGAGTGTCAGTCCACAATGGATCAATTAATATTGCATCAGCAGGGTTCAAGGCTTCCAATTTCTCTACATCATTTCCAACACTTCCTGTTTTCAATTTTTATAGTAACCATTCTAATGGGCATGTGACAGTGTCTTGTGGCTTCCATTTGGACTTCCCTAACTAGTAAAACTGAGCATCTTCTCTTGTACTTTTTGGTAATTTGTGTATCTTTGGAGAGATGTATCTTCCTTCTTTCCCTCAATTTTTTTTATTATTGCAATGCATCATGGTCCTGTTCCTCATGGGAGTTGGTGCAGGTGCCAACAGCTTGATTCTTTCTCTATTCCCATCTCCTTCCTTCTCTCTCCTTCCCTTCATCTCTTGGTTCCCTTACCTTTTGCAAAGGATCTATCTCTCTACTTTCTATTATCTATCTTTTATTGATTTGGATTACTCATATAAAAGAAACCATGAGACATTGGAGCTTTTGTGTCTGATTTATTTCACTCAACATTTTAGTTCCACAGTGCATCCATTTTCCTATAAATGACTGGAGTTTATTCTTCTTTATGGCAGGGTAGCATTCCATTGTGTATAAATATCACATTTTCTTTATCCATTTATCTGTTCATGGGCATATAGGCCACTTTCAAGATTTAATTATTATGAGTTGTGCTGCTATAAACATGAGTGTGAATGTATTACTGTAATATGATGCCTAACTCTTTGAAGAAGATACCTAGAGGAGGACTAGCTGAGTTCAATGAGATTTCTAGTTTTAGTTTTTTAAGAACTCTCCATACTGATTTCCATAGTGATTGTACTAATTTCCCGGCAACATTGCAGAAGGCTTCCTTTTTTTCCCCTGAAGCCTTGCCAACATTTGCTATTATTTGATTCCTTCATGACAACCATTCTTTCTGGAGTACGATGAAATCTCAGTGTTGTTTTAATTTGCTTTTTCCCTTTTAAATCTTATTTTATTTTATTTTATTTTTTGAGACAGGTTGTGCTATGTAGTTCAGGTTGAACTTGGACTCACTTTGTAGCCCAGGCTGGCCTCAAACTGTCAGCAGTTCTCCTGCCTCAGCTTCCAGAGTGCTGGAATTATAGCTATGTGCTGTCATGTCCAGCTCTTTGCCCTTTCTTAAATTTGAATTTAAAGTTTGTTTTATTGTTGTTGGCTTGTAGAATTTCCTTACATATTCTGAGTATCAATTCTTTATCAGATATATAACTTGCACGTATTTTCTTCCATTCTATAATTTATAATGTTATTGTGTCCTTTAGTATATTGATATCTTAAATTTTAATAAGCCCAGTTTATCTATTTTTACTCTAGTCTGCTTTTGGTGTCATATTCAATAAGTCATTACCACATCCATTGTCATCAAGATTTCCCCTTATATTTTCTCCTAATAGTTTTATAATTTAGGTTTCTGATCTATTTTCTGTGACTTTTTGTGGAAGGTGTTTGTTAAGACCGCAGTTTAATTCCATTGGATGTGGATGCCTAATTTGGAAGTGCCTTTTTTTGCACTGAATAATTTTGGCTTCCTTGTTGAAAATTACTTTACCTTATATATAAGAACTTGCTTCTTCTGTATTTCATTCTCTTGATTTACATTTATATAGTCTGTCTTTATGCCAGTTTTATTTTGATTACTGTAGTTTTGTGTACACTATTTTTCTTCCTACAAATAATAAATTAAAGTGCCAGTTGCTCCACATCCTCACTAAAATTAGTAGCAACAGTCTTAATTTTAGCCATATTCATGGGTATGTAGTGGTATCGCATATGGCTTTACTCTCCAGCTCTCTGATGACAAATACAAGTGAACAATTTCTTATGTGAATATTTGCCAATCTTATTGGAATCAATCAATAAGAATAGTCAATTCTTATTGAAATATCTGCTCAGATCTCTTTAAAATGTCCTTACTGAGTTTGAGTTCTTTGTGTATGCTGGATACTTGTTCTTTGAATTCATAGAACAAGTATTCAGAGTAACATATGGCAATTTTTGATACGTAATTGCAAGTCAATATGCAATATTCATACTGCAATTGCAATATATCAGGATAACATATTGCAGTTTTTCCAGATTCTGAGCTCACTGGTCTAGCATGATCCTTGACACCAACAAAACAAAGCAAAACAAAACAAAACCCAAAACATCTGGCAGAGACTGAATGGCTAGACACCTTCTGATTGTAAACCTGAAGGACACAGTAAAGACAGTGAATACAGACAGGGATGTGGTGGGTAGGGAATCAAATGAGACTGGTTGGGGGGGTGGCCGTGATTAGGGTTACAGTGCATCCCTGTTTTCTCAGGGTCACCCCAGTTTATCTGTCAGTTTAGTGTACGCAGTTTAGTGTACATCCAGGAGCAGACTGTAAATTACAGTATTTCTTTAAAAGTAAGTTTAATCTGTCTACCTTTAATGTGATTGACTATATCACTGGATTTGTTGCTATGTTTTCTTTTTCTTTTTTTTTCCTTTGCTTTTTCCCTCTTCCACAATACTCTTTCTTTTGCTGTTTGGTTTCTTGCCCTTTCATTTTCTTTTCACTTACAGTGGAAATTTTATTTTATAGTCAACGGACTGCCTCTGAAGCATTTTATCTATTTGGGTATCTAGCGTATTTTTTGTGTCTCGGTGCTGTTTGTTTGGGTTGGGTTTTCTTTCTGCTGAAGTGTACCCTGGCATAGTTTGCTGTTGCTGCCATCGTTATGTTTAATCGACAGGATATATGGCAAGCTTTCATCTTAGTGTATCCTGATTCACTGAATAGAAAACTCTAGGCTGAGTATGCCTTTTGGACATAAATCTTTGCTGATAGTGTAGTATCTCTCAGTCATTAATGATGTGGTATTCTGTCTTTCTCCTTGATAATTTTCACATTTTCTCAGAGTTTTACTTCAATTTATCCTGTCAGGTGTTAGGTTTATATCTAGAGACTCATGTGCTCATCCGTAGGGCTTTGGGGGTGGTGGTTGGATCACAGAGGCGTGATACTCACCAGTGGGTCAGTCTGTTGAGGATTTATAGCTAACTATGGTGTTGGGAGTGAAGCCTGGTTGAAGGTGGTCACTGTGGGTGTGGCCTGGAAGGTCCCTCTCCTCCCTTCCTCCCTTGATCCCTCTCTGTTCCCACCAGCGTCATGCCCCTCCGCGGTGTCACCCTGCCTGTGAGCCACAATAAACCTTTCTGCATTTAACTGTGGATGTTAGGTATTTTGTCCCAGCCATGAGAAAGTACCTAAGACACTAGGTTTATATTTATTCATCTTGCTTGGTACTTGGAATACCCTTTTTTTTTTTTTTTTGTCTTTTTGAGACAGGGTCTCTATGCAGTTCAAACTGGCCTTGAGCTCAGTCTGTAGCCTAGGCTGGTCTCGAACTCACAGTGATCTTCCTGTCTCAGCCTCCCGAGTGCTGGGATTACAGGCGTGAGCCACCATGCCTGGTTTGGAATACCCTATAATTGAAAGAAGTGTGTATAAATTCATTCTAGAACAGCGTGACTCTCTCATTAGCCAATTATGATGGCCCACCCCTGTAATCTCAGCCCTCTGGGAGGCTGAAGCAGGAAAATCACAAACTCAAACCCAGCCTGGAAATTTAGCGATTTAGCAAGACCTTATCTCAAAATTTAAAACAAGCAAGCAAGCAAGTAAACAAACAAACAAAACAAACATCAAAACACCTAACAAAACAAAACCTAAAAAAGAATGGGATTGTAGCTCAGTGCTAAGGTCTTGATATTATTTTGGTGGTTGCTTTGTTTTGCTTCTGTGGTGTACTTGCTCCTGGAATGGTGCAGTTTAACCGTGAGCCACTAGGGGGCCGTGGTAAGCAGCTCCTGGTTAGGAGTCTGTTCTCCTTCAGGTCTGCGGTGTTAGAAATTCTAGTGTCAATGGGCGGTAAGCAGCAGAGATCCTGAGTGACATCTCCAAGCGCCCCACTCGCCCCACTCGCTTTTATCTCAGCGGAGATCTAACTGGGGCCTCTATCTTCTGTGAAGCAATTTGCCAACCAACTCCACCACCAAATCCAGGTCTCTGCCTGGACCCAGGGTCCTGGGTCACCCGCTCACCTGCTTCTCTCTCTTCATTTGTCACCATCACCGTGTCTTCATTTCTCCGTTTCTATTTTATCTGCCACTGCTGTGGGTTTGAAACAGAAGTGAAGTCAGTGTCTACTTGAATGAAGATTCTGTACTAACTCAGGATCGAAAGACTTAACAGAGAAAATATGGTTTTAATATTTTATAGTGGATTTTCAACAGTGTTGATCCATGGCGAGCACAGTAACTCTGTCCTCTGGTAGATAAATTCATGACAATCCTGTGTCCAGCGGAAACAGGTGGTATTTTAAAAGACTCCACATAGAAACGGTCCACTAAAGGTTATTAGGCATTTTGTGAATTTTTTTTTCTTGGTGAAAACTGGAGCATATTACAAATTGATGCCCAAATTTCTATCATCTTTTCACTTTATAAGAATGGAAACAAGTGGGAACGGTTAAAATCTCAACAATTTTGCCAAATTTAGGAACGTATTCCAAGCACCAGCGAAACAGAATTTTCAGAATTCCATTCCTACTGGATGGAATCTCCTTGGGGGTTACTGAGAGAAAGGAGGTGATTTTTGTTTTTATAGCAATTGGTTCTGAGAGGAAAAAGATCTATACCATGGGGAGCAGTTATTTTTTGCTCTTAAAACTTACTGGTTTTAGCTTCATGCTGTTTTTAAATCTTTCTGATGATAAAGCCCCTGACATTATTTTTTTTCAAGAATGTTCATGCCAAATTGGAAGTTTTTCTTCAAGCTTTTCTTATAATTAACCTTAATAAAATGTGAAGATTTTAAATTTTTAAACATCAATACCATAGATACTGTATCTGTAAAATTTTCAGGCTGGTGTTCATCATACTCATCTCTTGATTATTAGGATTATCAACAATGGTGATGGTATGTGAGTTTAGCTTAGCTACATTAGGAAGTTACTACCCAAGTAACCTGGAATTGTGACTAAAATCAATGCATAGCTGTTGGTCTCAGCCTTCAAAATGTTGATATCGTTATGCTATTTTATTTTCCTATAGCCGGGCTTAAGAATTGCATTTCTTTTGAACAACAAACTGTATGGTTCTAGTTTTGCCAACTAGAAAGAACTTTGGCACTTTTTTCAAAGCAGGTTTTGCTGTGTGCATATGCTTAGGTCTAAATTAGGAATATAAACACACTTACCTACAACACAAATACCAGCAGAGAGAGCTCTGAAAATGAGTATTTTAACTCCATTCCCATGACACCCTTCATGGATTTTTTTAAATGTCTCTCTTTTTTGTTATAAAATGTCTAGTTGTGCAAAGAATGCTACAGAGCTACTTTCCTAGCATAGAGAGGAACTGTGAAATCTATAAGCTTTTTTACTGAAAACCCACATATAGCAGTATTTAGGGAAATGGAGAGGGAGAGAGTAGTGGCTTTGCAGCCAGGTAGATCTGTGTAAACCTGGCGACTTTACAAATTTCTTTGCACCTACACTTTTGTCACCTGTAAGGTGAAAGTGATCCCTGGCCTGGAGACTTTTTGTGATGTCAATATTCTTTGACCAGTGACACAGCCAGAAACTAAGATAAGGATGTCACTAGAAAATAAGAGGATGTATGCACAGGAGAACAAAGCAAATTGCATGCACTATAAACTAGACACCTGAACACACACCAGCTGTTACTTCCTTTCTAAGCAAAATCCCAGCTGATGTAGCTTAAATTGTGGATGATGTTACCACTGGTTCCCATCTCTCAATACTCCCCGAGATGTAACCTAGTAAAACTCTTATTGGCCCCTCATCCAAATGCTCTCTGACTTGGCACGGGGGGGGTGGTGTCCAGATTGCTGGGTGTGAAGAGCCCGTTACTAACTTCGAGAGGCATCTGTTCAGTAACTTCAACAGTGAACTTCAAAGGTAAAGGCACTCTGGAGAGCGACTCACAAAGCAGCCGCTCCCCTCCAAACCTTGCATTACAGCCGCTCCAAACTTGGTGTCGTGGATGTCTAAAAACGCTATCAATGGAAAAACTCGTAGCACATTGAAAACTAAGACTGTTATCCAACCTGAATCTCAATGGTGTAACACAAATTTTAAGAAAGATAAAGGTGAAATAGGAAAATTAACGGTCCACTCTCTGCTCTAGTCTCGAGGGTACTTATGATAGGTCCCATACTTAACCACCCAACTGTTTCACTCTCTACCAGTATCCCAGGACACAGCAGAGGAGCGTGCTGGAACTCCAGGCCCCTGAGTGTTAGGTTTTGCTGTCATGAAGCTGGTTTTGTCTTTCAACACATTCCCCAGCATCTGAGTAATAAAGTCATTCTGACAATCATCGTCACAACAGCCCATGTGTCAGGTACAACGGCTATGTTGTCATGTATGTTACAGGGAAGGAAACCAAGCCCTGGTCAATCTACCTACAAACTTGTAAGAGTAAAATGAACTTTTTCTCTGCCTAAATTCTTGTTATTTGGGATATTTCTAGTCCTCGTAGCTAAAATTAGGTGATACGGCAATATCACTGCTGAAGTCAATCTTATCCAGTTCATGGACCTTTAGAAAAACACATTTTTAAAAAAATAACTGTAAAAAACAAAGAAGCAAGCTCTTGTTCACAAAAACAGTCTTTGCAAGTCTTCACTCATGCTGAGCTTTTATTTTTCAAATGCTGTTTCCAGTGGTACTTTTCTGCCTTTTCCTCATGGCTGCTCCTGTGACTCTGTTATGCAGGGTCTTGTAAATCCATGCACTTATTTATACCTTGCTCCATTTGTGAGTAGGAGGTGACTGCTTAAAGATTTTAGTCAGTATCATATTCAAGGAGGAGCCAGGGATTTAGCTCAGTGGCTCAAGCGATTACCTAGTAAGCATGAGGTTTTGAGTTCGATCCCCAGTCCCCCCCTGCAAAAAAAAAGAATTTATAATATCATACTCAAGGAACCTAAGATATGCCCTGCCAGAGTCCTGGCTATATCTGACCTGAACTAGCCTGAAAATATAAGTGTCAGTGTTACTTTCAAAGCTTTTTACAACAGCAGGTGCTGCTAACTTGCTTGATAGTGACTTTACCATCTCAAGTCAGATACTGAATTTTTAAAAAAGAAGTATTTTTATGACAATTTTGGCTACACAGAAAAATTGCAAAGATGATCCTGGAAATTCGGTCTTCCACATGCCTGACATTCGGTTTCTTCAGCTAGTAACATCTTACATTAGTATGGTATATTTACGCTAAGAGATAAGATCTCAGGCATGAAAAAAGAATCAAGATGTGTTATGTAGGTGTACCAGCTCCTCACGATGATTGTAACTGTTATTACTTCAAAGATGTACTAATAAGAATAGAAAATTTTTAAAAAGAGACAAGATCTTGTTCTCTTGACTGGGTTAGCCTAAGGCGTCTTGTCTCAAGCAATCCTCCTGCCTCAGCCTCCCATGCAGCTGGGATTATAGTACATTCTACCACAACCAGTCATTTGTCACAGTTACAGTAGTAATAAAATATCATTTTATGATGCCTGGTTTTCATTTCACTCATTTTTCCTATTGTTCCCTATTTTCAGTTTGTGATCTTTGCTCTCATCTTTATTATAATTTCCTGTTTGCTTCAGCTTTAAATTGCTCTTTTAGTAGTTTCCTAAAATGGAAGCTTAGATGATCTGATTTAAGTATTTGTATATTTCTTTTCTTCTAATATGCATTTACTGCTACAAATTTTCCTCTAAGAACCACTTTCACTGAAACCCACGCATTTAGAAATGTTGTATTTTATTTTCCTTTAGTTCAAAATATTTTTTGTATTTCTTGAGAATCCATCTTTGACTCATGAATTATTTTAAAATGTATTGCTTGATGCTTAAACATTTGGAATTCTCCAGCCAACATTGTGTTATTTAGGTCTAGTTTAATTCTGCCGTGCTCTGAAAGCATACCTTGTACAGTTTCTACTTTTAAATTTTTTCAAGTGTGTTTCATATAAACACATCTATGTTTTATATATAAGCCTGATGTATGTTCCACATCTATGTTTTATATATAAGCCTGATGTATGTTCCACGTAAGAAGAATGTGTATTTTCCTGTTTGGGGTGAAATATTCCATAGCTCTAAATTAGCATTGGTTGATTGCTGATACTTTTCAGAGCAAATATATGCTTACTTTCTGCTTGCTTGAACTATCAGTTACTCAGAGGAGTGATAAAACCATCATTTATAATAGCGAATTGTTTATCCTTGTTGTTCTATCAGTTTTGCCACATGTATTTTGACACTCTATGTTAGGTGTATGCATGTTAGAGATTGTTTTGTCTTATTGGAAAATCCTCCACCTTATCGTATGCAATGTTTTTTGTTATCCCTGATAATTTTCTTTGCTCTGAAGTCTAATGCTATGTTTCAATGTCCCCACCCAAACTCTTGTTGAAATTTAATCTCCACAGAGGGGTATGAAGAGGTGGGACCAACAGAGACCTTCAGGAGTGGATTGGTTCATGAGGGCTCTGTCCTCAGGAATAGATTATTCCATTCACAAACTGACAGATGAATCAGTTAATGGGATAGCTAGAGACTGGGACTGCTACAAAAGCCAGTTCGGCTCTGTGCCCTGCTCTGCCTTGGAATTCTTTGGAGGTGTCGCTAAGGAGATTCCCTTAGCAGATGCAGCCCCTTGACCTTGGACTTCCCAGCTTCTGGAGCTATCGGAAGTAGCTTTCTTTTCTTTATGCATTACCCAGTCTTAGGTATTAAATATACAATGCAAAACAAACTAGGCTGTTTGTTGGGTGTGAAATTATTATTACTCCAGCTTTTTAAAATTAGAGTTAGCATGGTATGTATTTCACCGTCTCTTTGCTTTTAACGTTTATGTCTAGAGTTGTTTTCCAGTAGGCCTATCTGAGCCTTTTCCTTTTCTTGTTGTCTTCTAACTGGTTTATTCGGTCTGTTCCCGTGTAAACTAACTACCGACATACTTGCCTGCATGTCTAGCATGTTTGTAACTATTCTATTTATTGCATTTGTTCTCTTACTGCCTCTTTTTCTGACTCCTTTGGTTTTGCTTATGATACATGATTCTGTTTCATCCTTTTGTTTCTTAAAATTTTAATGATTTATTGCTGCATAACGAGCTACCCCCAAACCTCGTGACTATTAGCTGGACTCAGCTGAATGGGTCTTCTATCCATGTAGCACAGATGAAGATCATTGACACAGGAGACCGTTTCAGCTTCAGGGCTTGGCTGGAACCAGAATATCCAGAAAACTTCACTCAGTCTTGTGCTGTCTATAGACTGAAGCCCTTAGTTTCTGGGTAAGGCCCCATTTGACAAGTATCTGTACTTGGTGGCTCATTTCCAGTTGAATATAGAAGCTGTTGCTTCTTTCAAAGCCCAGGTCTGGAACTAGCAGCAGCAGCTCTTCTACTACATTCTGTGGGTCAAAGCAAGTCACCAGTACAGCTCAGATTCAGGGGGGAGGGGCAAATAAACTCCATCTCTGGATGGGATGGATCACACGTGCTTACAGGGATGGGAGGAGCCTCAGTGGGATGCTTGCACCATAGCACGCTTAGCTATGCGTTAGTATTTTCTTTACAATAGCAGTAGGGCATTACTAGTAACGTTTAAGGTGTTTGAATATTATGTATACAGTCTGGGTTTGAATTATGGATTTTTTATAGCAAAAATCATTATAAGTACCTTGAGTTAATTAAGCCGTAACTGAAGATGAGCCTATTTTACCTTTCTTAGCATATGAAGGATACTTCTAATTTTTCCACTCTAAAGTGCAATATAAATTTTGAAGAAACCTAAGTCCACTGTAAGAGAATATTACATCATTTCACACACAGTACAAATATCTTTTGTTTGTTTATTTAAGACAGGGTTTCACTATGCAGTTTAGGTTGGCCTTGAAGTCACTTTGTAGCCCAGGCTGGTCTTGATCTCAAACTCATAGCCATCATAGCGATCCTCCTGCCTCAGCCTCCCAAGTGCTGGGATTACAGAGTGTGCCATCATGCCTGGTGCTCGGATATCTTATTTTACAGTAGTCCCAATTTCTCCTCATCCCTTCTATTTATCATTTATCATTTCACATCCCAGCAATTTCTCAGTACCTCTGTTACTTCAACTATTTCTTCTAGTTCAAGAATAAAAAGAAATTTTATGTGACCTTCATTTATTCCTTCTCCAACACTCATTTCTTTTTTATGTAGATCTGAATTTCCAATTTAAGTAATTTTCCATCTTTCTAAATAACTTCAAGCATTCCATCCAGGCAGATCTGCAGTCTTTTTTTTTCTTTCTAATTTTTGGTCTAATGTTAAATAAGTATCATAGGAGGCTATTGCTGTAGACTAAGGACTCCAAAGGCAATGTGAGGAATGGCGACATTGTTAAGAGCGAGCCGCTGTCACTTGTACCGGAGGCTGCTGGTGTAGTACTAAGGTGTGGTGGAAGAGAAGCATTGTATAATCTGATGGTTAAATCCTCGTATTTTAGTTGGACTGTGTCCCTGGGCAATCACTTCTACATGTCTTTTCTTCTTAAATGAGAAGGCTAGAGCCACCTGAAGTGCGAGAAATGCCCTTCCCTAGCTGAGACAGAGCTCTCCTAAGTCTTCACACTGGAGAGTTCTCTGCTAAGGAAAGTGCTCCTGGCTTATTTCTCATTCGTTAGGCTTTCTCTCCTGCTGCTAGAGCCTGTGAGGATTTTCAAGAAAACACGAAAATGTTCCTCGAAGTAAAAACCGGTGACTCTGCAGGACTTGCCCTTAGACTGGTTTCCAGGTGTTTCTAACCCTCAAGCTGGTCCACATGCAGTTCATCAAAATTAGAGGATTTGTTCCTACCAGTGCTCACCACCAGTATGACTCTGAGCTGCCACATGAAGGGAGCAGACAGTAACTGTCACTTTCTGGATGCATTTGTTTCTCCAAGTTTGAAGTGGTAATTTCCCCTAGAACCTTACTCTTTTCATGTTTCCAAGAAAAGTCATTGGTTTTCAGTATGTTTAGTTTTCTCTTGTTGCAGAGATGGGAGTGACAACATCCAAGCGCTTTTTGTATCAGAGCTAACACCATGAGTAACCTTGGATATTGATTTTAATTCTTGTATTCCTCCAACTTGAGAGGAAATGTGATGTAGTGTGCAATATTCCCACAGTAATGATTTAGCCAGTGTGGATAGAAATATTTTCAACTTGCCCTAGTACCATATCAAAAGATAAACAAAAACACTTCATATCAAGATGCACAGTTTTAGAGGAGAATTTCATATTGCCTGTGATTTTTTGAAGTGCTTATCACATTTAGATTGTGATTTTACCCTAAAGGCTGTAGTTACTCTTTCATACTTGCCTTCTTTCTTCTACATCCAATGTTGAATATCATTGCCTCAAAGTTTATAGTATGTGTTATATATATATATATATATATATATATATATATATAGACTAAAAGTTTATAATATACATTTTATATATATATATAGAGAGAGAGAGAGAGGGTGAAAGTAAGTTCTTAGAGTCATGAAATACTTTTATATACTTTGTCAAACATGTTTCTACTGTGACATAAAATCATATTGTTATATTTCTTGTTCAATGTTCTGTGAAGTTGGGAATTTAAAACTGTCTCATTGTAAAACAAGCCCTAGGATGTCAGAATTGAAAGAATCGGAGCTAATACCAAGGTGCAAATTTACAGAGGAACCAAAACACTCATATCTGAGATAAATAATATTTTAATGCTATGATTCAGAGGTCTAGTTGCTTGCCTCACATGCATAAGGCTTTGGGTATGATTCGTAATACACACACACACACACACACACATACACACAAAGGTTTTTGATAACATCACAATCAACATACCATCTTGTCTAAAAAGATTTAAAATGTGTCATACATTGGCCACACATGAACCCACTCATTACTTATAGCTCAGTTGTGATAAGTTGTAGCCCTGAATTAGACTTTACAAAAGGTTAAGGGGTTATATAGAGTAATTAGGTTAATTTCAATGCTATACCAACTCAGCAGTCTTGTTTATGTTGTTAATGAGTACCTTTGCATTCAGACCTCCTCATACAAAAGTTATTTTTAGTGAATGCCTTGATCCAAACTGCATTAGGATGGAAATGAGTATTACACTCCCAATACCTTTGAGCTTGTCTCCTGCCATTGGCATTCTCTCCTATCAAAGTAATTCTCACACAGCACAGCAGAAATGGGCCATCTACCTCCTCCCTTCAAGTCAATCTAAGGACTAAATTTTCAGTTCTTGTCTCCTCTAGAAACCTTTCCTTCCTGGAGCAGTTGATATGAGAATACCCTGCTTGGTTCGATAGAAACCTTGACCACAAGGTTTTGGAATCGTCATAGGGGTTTAGAGTGAAATCACAGCAGAACCCAGTAATACAACATCAGAATGTCTTTTCAAATACGGATGACTTCATTAGCTCCACAAGCAACATAGTCCAGCCTGAATTCTAACCGGGCCTTCAGGTTCCCTCTTCATGTGAGACGCAGATGTGGCTTCACGTTGTGCATTGGCAACATCTAGGTCTCAGCTTCTGGTCACTTGTGGGCAACTTATCAAAAGAAAACAGAAGAAACCACACACACACACACACACACACACACGCACACACGTGCATGGCCCTTTATAAGAGAGTAGTACTGTAGGTGAATTCTAAACAGAGATATGATCAGTCCTGTTTCTCTCTCTCTTGCCCACTTCCTCTTTGCCTCCCCCCTCTCCCTCCATCCTTTCCTCCTTCCTACCCTCTGTGTGTGATTATTATTAGTTATGGTTTAGAGCTAACATGCCCCTTGAAGTCTCATTTGTTCAGAGGTGGGGTTTTGAGAGCCGATTGGGTTATGCAGCACTCAAAAGTGGATGATTATATTAATGCATTCAGAACTGAATGTGCTGTCAGGAGGGGGAGGCTGGTTGGAGTCACACTGAAGATGTGACTATGAAGAGTGCATTCTTGTCCCCAGTTCGTCTCTTTTCTGTTTCTTGGCTTCCTAATGGTAAGCATCTTTCCTCAACATGTCCTTCTGCTATGCCATTTCTGCCTTGGAGTAAACTAACCATGTACTGAACCAGCTGGATCTGTGATACGAATAAACCTCTCTCTTTTAAGTTGTGAAAATCATATTGTGTTAGTTACTTTTCTCTCACTGCTGAGACAAAATGCCCCAAAGCTAAAGGGGGATAGATTTGTTAGCCCACAATTCGTAATCCACTGGCTCCAAGGTACAGTGGAGCCTGGCAGAGGGGCACCAATTCCTGGTAGCAGAGGAGAGACAAAGCAACAATGGAGAGGGAGACAAAACTGTCTGTTATGTTGTATGCAGGGTACCCACCCTAGAGCGAGGATAGCACTCACACCCTTGTACTTAGCCAGAACCACGCCAAACCAATCAGTGGATTGATTTACTAACCACACACCCTTAATCCCAGCATCATACTCTAGATTCAGTCACCTCTGAAAAATCCTGTGCCCGTTTGAGGCTTTGGGGGACATCTAGACACAAACCATAACAGAGATATTTTGTACTAACAATGGGAAAGTGACTAATACATTATTATTATCATCACAGAGACTTTTAAACATTTTGGGAATCCCTCCTCCAAGGTGTCTTCTTAACATATGCCTAGTTAAAAATTCCCCTCTCCTCCTTCTCCCCTCATTCAGAAAAGAGACCTCGGGATATATTTAGGTACTTATCTCCTACAAGGTTTCCATTACCATAAATAAAGTTCGGAAATATTGGAAATTTTACCTAGGGTAATAATTAGTTTGCCCTTTGTTTTGACAGATTAGTACTAGTTACTAATCAAGAGTTCAAGATTTCTGTGGTTGTAGAAATAAGAACAAATTTGTGAGGTACTTATAATGTGAAATATATTTTATTTAAAGGACATTTCTTTATTCTTTGAATATACACTTACCTCTTCTGTTAAGAAACTATTTCTTTTAGTAAATTATGATGATATTGCAAGCGGTCTTTTTAAACATTGTCTTAACAAAATAAAAAATTTAAAATCCTGTGTCATACCCTTTGTAGGATTTTTGTGTGTTGTGGACTGAATTATATTCCCCAAAACTCATACAGTGAAGTCCTAGCTCACACCCAGTACCTCAGAATGTGATTATATTTGGAGAAGAAGTCTTTAAAGAAGATATTAAAATGTGTGATCATTGGCTATCCTTCTGGACATTTTCCCAGAACTGAAAACATCTTACTTCAGTGATTTATATATACCCATGTTTTTAGCAGCACAGTTTGTAATAGCCAAATCTTGGAAACAACCCAAATGCCCATCAACTGAGGAATGGATAAAAAAGATGTGGTATTTTTACACAATGGTGTACTACTCAGCTATAAAGAAGGATTGCTTCTGGCTTTTATAGGTAAATGGATGAGACTTGAGACCATATACACAAGTGAAATAAATCAAACTTGAATCTGTAAGTACTGTATTGTCTCCCTAGAGTAAGAAACTTAAAGAGTAAATAAGATCCTAAATCTACCATACATATTGTAAAAGGGTAAGAAACTGCTCAAAGGGGAAAATAACTAGAGTGAGGAAAGGAGAAACAGAAGGGAAAAGCAAAAATATATAAATTTGTTTATAAATACATAAAATAGCTAAGATGATTATACTACTAATTCTAGTAGTTCATGGACAAGAACGGTTAGCACTCATATGGTTTGATCAATTTTACATGTCTATATCTGGTAATTTAAGCAACTCTTTTGAAAATAACAATATGCAATATTACAACCATTATTAAATTCCTATCATCTTGTTTTGAAAGGATATATTGTTATTCTTTTGAGATTTTGATTTTTTTGTGGTTGTTATTTGTATGTCTCTTGTATTTTGGGTTTTTTTCTCTTTTTTTCCTCTTTAAAATAAAAAAAAAATTAAAATAATGTGTGGTCATTGGAATGGGTCTGAATCCAAAATATCTGGTGTCCTTGTAAGAAGAGACTAAGATACACACAGAGAGAAAACCATGGATGAATATGGTCACCTACATCTCACAGAGGGAAGCCTAGCAGAAATGTATCATTTACACAGTGATATCAGACTCTGGTCTTCAAAACCGTGAGGAAATGGTTTCTGTTGTTACAATCACCAGTCCTTAGTACCTTTTTAGGCAGCCTTAAAAAAATATCAAAGCATTCTTTGCACTGTTTTTAATCTTCCATTTAATCTCCAAAGTTTGGGAATTTCATTTAAATATATCATCATGAAAGTGGATAAATAGGGGTCGCATATGCTTCTTTTGATTATGAGCAAAAAGTGAACATTTGATCAATGTTTGCCGAAACTGTAGAATATATATACATAAAAAAAGTTCCCAGAAAGATCTCTGGAGAAATTACAGTTTGCTCTCTATGGTTTAAACTTAGGTTGCTCCCAAAAACTGTCATTTGAACGCAGAGGCATGGCTTTAGGAAGGTAATTGAATTTTGGGGGTGCTACAGTTATCAGTAGTTCATCCACTACTGAGCTTGGCAGTGGAGTGTGCTGTTCAGTGGGGCCTGGCTAGAGGCAGGGCACCGAGCATCACCTGGAGAGTGCATTTCCCTCCCCAACTCCCCCATTCTTTCTCTGCTTTCCGGCTGTGGCTGTCCTGATGTCAGCAGCTTTCTTCTACCTGGCCCTCCCACCATACAGGGTGTGTGTTGGAACCAGCTGACTGTGGACTGAAAACCTCTCTTCTTTAAATAATGTCAAGTATTTGGTTTCAGAGAGAAAAAAAGTGACTAAGACACAGATTACGAAAGTGATTCAACACACTCCCAGCAGACAAACTGGCAACAGTCTTACTCTCACTACCAAAGCCAAATTTCAAAAGCAAAATTCATTTTAGAATTTGCTTCAGAGGAACCATTTTCTTTTCCAGTGTTTATTCTGTGATCCAGAATCAACATTTCCGTTTGTTTTTCCATTCTCTATTTCACCCTGTCATCACTACTGTCCTGTAGACCCATAAAATTTTTTTTCTTTGCCTCCTCTGTGGGATGAAGTTACCTTGCAAATACTTTCTAGGAACTAAACTGCGTCCTCCTAGCCACAAGTCAGGGTGCTGGTTAGTGCTGTAGAAAACTAGTCCCTCCCTATGCTTCGAAAACTCGTGTCAATGTTTTAGTGACTGTTTTTAAATTACAGTTGCTCTTCTCTATCTGTGGCTCCCACTTTGACAGTTTCAACCAACTGTGGACAGAAAACACTTGGAAAAAAAGTTACTTCTATATTGAATGTACACAACCCTTTTTTTCTTGTCATCATCCTATCATCAATACAGTAGAGCAACTGTTTACCTAGCCTTTACGTTGCATTCGATAGTAAAAATAACTAGATGATTTAATGGGAAAACATGTGTAGGTTATATGCAAACATTGTGCCACTTCATATGCGATTTGAGCATCCATGGATTTGGGTATCTGTGAGGAATCCTGGAACCAGTCACCCATGGTCATCAAAGCACATACCGGTAGGAGCACTATGTAACTCATTTTCCCCTCTTCCTGTCCATCCCAGACCTAAGTTACACAGATTTCTCTGGCCATTTTGAGCTTCAGAGGAGTTATTGCTGATGAGGAAGGGCCAATCTGGCAGAATTCAAATAACTGTTGTTTCTTGTTGATCATTATTTTGACCTATAGGTTTAAAATAGGACAGAGATTCTTCACTGTTTTATTTTGGCTTTAGTATCAGTGACATTTTATTCTTGCCTGGAATTTTCTTCAACTCTGCAAAAACCCTCTCTTTATCCAATATTTTGATTTGGAAAACTGAATTGTTTTGTTTTCTCTTTTTTTGGTACCAGGGATTGAACTCACAACCTTGTGCTTACCAGGCGAGCGCTTGAGCCACTGAGCTAAATCCCTGGCCTGGAAAAATGAATTTTAAGCAGGTAAATTTTCCTAGTTTGGGGTAGGAAAAAACAAAATAAGGAATATTCTTTGAAGTAAGCTTAAAATGTAAATCATTATATTTAATTAGAAAAAATCACCTTTCACATAAAGTAAGACTCCAAGAAAGTCTCAAGTGAGAACCCCCTTAAAAATCACAGCTCAGTCACGTGTGGTGGTGCATGCGTGTAATCCCAGCACGTGGGAGGCCAAGGCGGGGAGAACACTAAGACCTCTAGGCCAGCCTAGGCTCCGTAGTAGGTTCAAGGTTAGCCTGAACAGCACAGAGACCCTGTCTCAAAGGGAAAAAAAAAAAAAAAAAAAAAAAAATCACAGCCCACTGGAGGCAGGTTTCATAACACAAAACATTTGTATAACCTCGACTCAAGTACTTTCCATTTGTGAATTATACAATATGCTCTGTGGGGAGTGTTAGTGAATACATCTGTTTGCCTCCTTGCACAGCTGAATAATATGTGAAAACAGATCTGTTCTCTCATTTCAGAAAAATATCCAGAAAGTTCTTGCAACTCAAGTGTTCTGGTTACATAAAATTCTTTACCTTGCATTTAAACTAAAAGATACAAATTTCTGAACAGCTGCTGTAACTCAAGGACATATTATTTATTTTGGAGCCATAAAGTGTCTAGGCAGACATTTTTAAACCGAACTTATATTAATTTTCAGACACATCAAACCATTAGTACCACTTTGAGTAAACACTAATGGCCTCACTTTGGACTTCCTCTGTGATCTGTCCTGATGTCTTGCAGAGAAAGAGCATACACCAGCTCATTGCCAGAAATTTAGCCCGAAGGGGTCAATTTACAACTTTGTACAACGTGCAGAAGCAAAACAAAAGGCTCTAAAGGCTGCTGCCTCTGTGTATTTACTGCACTTCAGAGCTCAGATTTACCTGCCTGTCACTGACAACACCAGCAATTTCAGCAGCTTCTGAATTTGTTAGGGCTTCGTTATCTTTATTTTACTGGCTCATAGGAGATGAACTAAATGTGTTCATTCTAATTCCATAACCAAATTCTGGGGTTTCTTCTTGGGCTCCATACATTTAGGTTCAGTACTGAAAAATGCTTCCTCTCAATTCAGTCAGGTTATTAGATTTGCATCCACCTCCCCAGAGCGTTTTGGGCCAGATGTTTGAGATACTTTTGCCATAGTGACATCAACTGGAAGAAACTGAAACTAGAATTGCTAAGCATCCCAGGAATCACCAAATTCACACCTCTTTTCTACATTCCTTACAAATATAGAAATAATCCTATGTAAATACCACAAAAATAATCCCAGCTAGATTTGATTTAAAAAAAGACTTTTCCAATTCCAATACAGATAATAAAAATAACTTTAAAATATACATTAATAGCCATGACAACAGACTAGTTCATATATTTTGGTTTACACTTAGGAAAATACTCTGGCAATAATATATGACAGATTCCTAAATTGGCTTTAAGTTTAAATCTTAAACTTTTCAGATTTCTAGTTTAGTGGTTAGCAAACTGAGATTGACCTTCAGCAAGACAATAGCCAGTTTCCATAAGGAATCTAATTTCCTCCCAGTCCCAGCAGGTGCCACATGGTGATACAAATTCAAACATCTCTCTTCTGAGAGAAAAGACAGAGTCAAAGAGGTTGCTAAAGACATGAAAATTAAATAGCCAGAGGAAAACATGGCATCTTCAGATGAAATGAAAACATAGTAAATAATCTGACTTTGATTTTCTTTGCAAAGATATGCAGCATTATTTGTTTCTTAGCAAGAATAAGATGTAATTTATTTTTACAAAAGAAGTAAGAAAATACTTCCAACTCATAGTAAATATCAGGGAGGATGTTTTCCAGTGGCATTAAAGTTTATCAAACACACATTGGAGTATTTTAACCCTAAACCCACCGAGATGAAACGACTTTTACTGCTGAGAGCTTCTTGACTTCCTGTTTGCTAAATTCTTTGTAAGCTTATTGCTCTCAAAGAGTTCACTGATAGGCTTCAGTCCTGAGATATCAATAAGAGTTATAAGAATTCTGCTTGGCAGTTGCTTTTTGCAACTTATAAACAAAAAAAGTTAGAATGACTGGAGTCTTTGGCTATTTTAGCTGGAGGGTAATACTGCCATTTCTAGAACTGCACACCAAAAACCTTGATGTAAAGAAATAAAATATCACAGGTGGTCTGATCACCTTCACTTTTCCTAGCTAATATTACCAATATTAGTCAATAAGTTTTTAGAATGAGATTTGGGATCAATCAATGCAACAACTTAGCCAATTTGGGAATACAAGTTTCTACACAGAAGAAAATGCTTAAACACAAACTAGTGTCCACAAAGTTACTCTTCAGCTTAATTTTATGTCATTTGAAAAATCAGTTTTTAGAGCTTGGGGTTTTAGTTCAATGGTAGACTGCATGCTTAGTGCACCTAAAGCCCTTAGTGTGCCATATCCTAGTATTGAACCTCCTTTCTTTCTATACAAATGCGCCTTTTCAGAGCAAACTATATAAAAGACTGCTAACTGTACTTGCAGTATTTTATTTGGGTTCAACTTCTCAGTAATACCTCTGATACATAAAAGGAGTACTTTCCATTTGGTAAACAGAAATTAGTAAACTTGGGCTGGAGATATAACTTTGTGGTGAGCTCTTACCTAGTACACTTGCTGGTTTGAAATATTTGGGAGGAAATACTAGATTATTATATCAACTTTACTCAATATATACGTTTATAAAATTTCCTCCATATAATCACGATGTTATCACAAAGAAAACTACTGCAGTTCCTCAATGTTTTTGAACACCTTGTGTTCTAATTTTCACAATTGCTTCAATTTTATTCCTTCACTCACTCATTTATTCATTCACTCATTTATTTATTGTAATTGGGATCTGAACAAGAGCACATTTATTAAAGACAGGAAGCATCACTCTTTTAAATAAATTTTTGAGCAAATTTTGGCATAGATTTCTATGCAAGTGAATGAGAGTTGAATATATATACATAAAAAATCAATAACTTGTCCAAGTGTTTTACTGCATTCATATCTACTTACTGTGATGGCACCTGTAAAAATAGCAGAAGTGTTAATTGGGTGTTAGTAGTGTCATGGAGTAGATTCCAAAACTACCTTGTTAGCAGACATGACAAAGTGCTTTTCTCAGATTACAGGGAAATTTTCAAATACCACTGACACTGCCAAAATCATATAGTTAAAACTGGT
The DNA here is from genome assembly GCA_004027455.1 of Hydrochoerus hydrochaeris. Lineage (NCBI taxonomy): Eukaryota > Metazoa > Chordata > Mammalia > Rodentia > Hydrochaeridae > Hydrochoerus > Hydrochoerus hydrochaeris. The sequence continues at coordinate 254,023 of PVLA01002352.1, read as the reverse complement.
GTTTGCTATTTAATGACAAAATATTTTATAATGGTGTGATGTCTGTGAACTATTAGGTGTTGAAACAATTACAGCAAATTGACAGTAATTGTGTATCTGTGAAACCCAATTAATTTGTGAAAAAAAACCCTGATATACATTTTATTTTACTCATTAACTGTTTATTTATAGACAGGGTCTCACTATGTAGCTCAGGCTATCCTTGAACTCACAGCAATCCTCCTGCCTCAGCCTTGAGTACTGGGATTACAGGTGTTACCACACCTGGCTAGTTTGTAACACGTTGTAATACAATTTACCTTTCTGTGCCCATTTTAAAAGCGTGTTTTAGCCAGGAGCATTACACACACCTAGTCATTTCAGCCATCTTTTTAATGTGCTAAGAAACCTTTGTCAAGGGAAATTTCTCCTGTATTAAGCTGTAGCTCTTATGATTAGGCATGTATTTTGAGTTAGTATATATGCATGTCAGGTAATGGCTGGGGTACATTTTTCTTCAAAAACATCTAGTTGCTCTTTCCTCTACCTATTCAATTACTTTAGCACCTGCCAAAAGTCAATTAACCATGTACATGTGAATCTATTTTTAGAATCTGTTCTACTCATTGATCTAAATGTATGCTTATCTCAATGTCATAATATTTTATTACTGTAACTTTATGTGGAAGCTCTACATATAGCACAATCCAGTTTTTTTTCACAATATTTCCATTATTCTGGGTCATTGTGTTTACAAGTATATTTTAAAACTGGCTTGCCTACTCTTTCCCTCAAAGACTGCTAGACTTTCAAATGGAATTATACTATTTTAGGGATAAATTTACAATGTTTACATTTTGTAATATAAATTTTCAAAACTGAGTCTTCCAACCCACCATTATGATGTATCATCTCTCCATTTATATTTTCCTTTCTTAGCAAGTTCTTTCATTGGATAGGTTTTGCACATATTTGTTGTATTTCTCCCTAACTGCAGGTTGCTACTATGTACAGATATAGATTAACCTTGTTAAACTCAGTTTGGTAGCTTTTTAATTCACTCTTTAGGACTCTTTGACATGTATGATCATTATCCTCTGCAAAGTCCTGTTTCTTGCAGTACATATTTTTCTTCTTTCTGACTTCACAGGTGAAGGTATTCAGGTCAAGGGTAGATGAAAATGGTGAGAACAAGGATCTCATTGCCTCTTGTTTGGGAGAGATGACATAATGTAATGCATAAAAGTAGCTTCAGGCATGGTCCAAATTCTACTCTGCTGAGTCTTTATTGTGAATAAATGCTGAATTGAATTTTTCTGCAATTGTTCACATTACCTCCCTGCTTTAATTCAGTAAACTGTAGTGATTTTTAACTTTAGTAATTCACTTTAAAAACTTAATTCATTTTTATTTTACAAATGTTTGTCATTTGGAAAATGGAAAGTGTCCCTTCACAGAAAACTTTAAAAGTAGTATTAGTAAAAAAGTGTTTTTAATCAGTACTAGTTTATAAACTAAGTTTCAAAGCCGTGTACACAAAAAGCTGAAGTCTTGGGACAACAAATATGGGGTCCTAGCTGCTGATTGTCATTATTTCAAACTAGAAAATATTAGACTGCATATTTTTAAAGCACTCTATTTCACATGAACATTCCATTTAATCATGTCCAAGTCTGATACCTGTTTGCTGATACACAAAGGCCAAAGCATTATTTTTTGCAGAACTATTTCATTCTTCTTTATTCATACCCTGTCTGGAGCATCCTCTGATACTCAGCTAACATGGGTCCCCCACCCCACCAAAAAAGATTAGGCTGAGGCGTTAAGGTTTAACCATCAGCCTTTGGAGAAGCATTCAGTCTTAACGGTTCACCAGTTACTACTATGAAACAGTCTGGCTCTGTAGATGCAGCTCACTAGTTTTCTTCAAGTGACAACCCTCTCTTTAATGAGCATGCATATGCATGCAAGTATGTGTGCATGACAGGGACTGCCAAACTGAAAGCTCACAGTTCTTAACTAAAGAAGTAATACAGAAATTAGATGCACACTATAGTCAAATAGACTGCCACATTTTTACTTAACCACATAGCCCAGGAATTTGAGACTTTTCAGGAAAAACATTCAACAAAGGAACATAATGTATAATAATTTTATTTTTCTCATTTTACTATTTTTACATTTTATGCACAAATATTTTTATCTGAGTAAAAATAGAAAATAACTGTTTCATGTAAAATTACAAAAAAACCACAATGAAATACATAATTGTTATTGTGATAGTATAAGTGTCTTTATTTAAAGAGTAAAAATGTATGCAAAAATCCTCCTCCCTTTTACAAAAGATTGAGAATATTTTTTTCTGGCAACAAGTGAAATATTGAAGTATTAATATTTTATACCCCTTAGATCTCAAGACACTAAGTCAGAGGTTTGTTTTGCAATTATGAGTTTGAAAACATTTTTGTGCTATATCAAAGATACACTAGTTTTTTTTTTATTTTTTTATAAAAGGCAGTAGCATAAAATGATGAATGCAGAAAACAGATAACCTCACCAAAAATTTCTGGAGGCACAACCTTTTAAAAGAAATAATTATCTGAGTATCAGCATTAATCTGGGGAGAACAGTTTTTCCTTAGTAACTGAGAAGGATTGATAATAAGTCAATGGGATTAGTTGGTTCACAAGACCATCAATCATATATTACAATTCTGCCTCATTTGTTTGATTTTTTTCCAGCACCAACACAAACTTTCAGAGTGCAGACTAATAAGACAATGAATGTATGAAAGTTGGCTCAATGCAAAAATCAGACGGAAAAAGTTTTAAAACCAAAGTATTTCACTGTTTTTGTACCTCTAAGGTAACAAAAAGGCCAATAATTTTGTTTTCCTTTCAATGTATTCTACATTCTCTTACAAAAAATACATGAAACAGCCAATGAATAGCATGAATTATATGTTCTTTCATAACACAGGTTATTTTTTAATAGAAGACTACCTAGCAGACCATATCCTCAATAAGAATAATATAAATTTTTATATTTGAGACAAACTAATGAAATCCTTTTGGGTCAGCTAGAGAAACTGGTTATATGACCTGTGTTACAGTGTACAGAATGATGATGAAGAGGTGAAGAAAAAAGTAACAGCATGGGATCATGTATGTGAGAAAAGTGCTCAAATTATGAAGAATAAAATAAAAAATAGCCAAGGAAGAAAACAGAAAAAACAGTTTAAAAAAATCTGGGGAATGCTTAAAACACAAAAACAATAAAGTTTGATTTTTAGGAATCTAAAGGAAATATGAGTCTTCCTGCCTTAAAAACATATACACATATAGAAGACACACAAAACCTGTCCTCTTGGCTAAAACTTTAACATATAAGCATTTTCAATCTAAAAGTCAAGATTCTTGAGCTGTATATTTATTTTTAAAATAAACTTTACTTAAGTGAACTCCTCAGGCTGTTAGAAGATGGTGCAAAACCTTATTTATAGATACCTATTTGTTATCTGAAGCTAGGACTTCTAAAATATATTATTTCATATTGTTATTCTACTCAGATATTCTTAAAATCAGTGCCCAAACTGTACTAATAACTTGTCAGTCTATTCTGTTTATAAAAAAGAAAGATACAAATGTTATTCTTTTGAAGTATTTATGGCAGAATATTAAAGAATACAGTACAAATGAATAATACATGCTATAGTCCTTTAGTATAGCACTGAAAATTATGACTTAAGTTACCAGAAAAGGAGATCAGAGAGCATTCTTCCTTGTCCTTAGAATTCCTGCCTCCAAGGACTCATTCCAAATCCCTGTTTAATATTGGTAGTGCCACCTGGCCTGTACCACCATAGTTCTTTCCTCCTAATTAGTCAACGGCATTAACTAAGCTCTTATAAAGCTGAGCTCTTATAAACCTGTTTTGGGGAATGAATTTAAAGAATTGATGAGGGAGAACAACCTTTTGCTAGAAAAGCTATTTGTCAGTCTCTCAAATCATGATTCATGCATAGACACCTTGAAACAACCGAAAGAAAAAGACGTACTTTGTAGCAATTTCTATTTAGTGTTAACTCTTAGTAAGGAATTTCATACAAGGGTTTTAAAAATTTAAAAATATATTATTTAACGCCCCTTTGAATATCTATGTCTTCATACATGTGCATGTATAAAAGTGATTAACTGGACATGTATGTATATGTATATACATACATGTATAATATTGAAAAGGAAAAATAAGTGGGAAGTTTTTTTTTTAAAGAGTAAACCGCATACAATGCAGGGCAAATTTTTCCTTTTATAATTCTTTGCAAGTAATTTACTAACATCTTGGAGGGTAAAGTACTGCATCTGATTTAAAGTCTTCATCAGAAACACATCAATATATGAGCTGTTTTGCACAATAAACAGGCACAATAGACTAATTAAAAAAAAAGAAGTCATACCAAATCAAACAACTTTTATTTTATGGCTGAGGTAAACTTCGATTTTTTTAAATCTCTGGCAGGAAAAACAGAGATCATTTTAGTATCTTTATAATAGCTGGTTTATTAGAATTAAATGTCTCTCTCAAAATAATTTAAATCCGTGGCCTGACATAATGAACCATCCACAGACAATGCTTAAGACTGGCTTGAGTTAAGCCAGATTTAAACCTGGATCTTCCCTTTAGCACTGCTCCTTTGCTAGTCAACTTTTTATTGTCCTTTACTTGCAAATATATAAATTAGTAACCTGATACTCTTAGTTTATTAATATTATAAATTTATTTGATATAAACATTTTAGCTCTGCTTGATTAGATGCAACAGGCACACATGCTTTAGCTGAGAAATTCCATATTCTGGTTCTATGTAAAGTAACATCTAAAGCAGCAGAGAAGGGAAACAGTTACATTTTAAAAATAGCTAAGCCAGACTGTTTCCTGGGATATTTCATTTATTTTTCATCTTCAGATGCTACTGGCTGTTTTTGGTAGGGCTAGACATTAATACTGACCAGTTTAGCTTTTCTGGCTGTTTAACAAACTACCCCACAATGAAGCTGCTTTCACATCGCAGACATACTGTGGTGACCCTTTAAGATACACATATGCTAAAATATATGCTTCAAAGTAAAAAGATCCAAATTCACAAGAGTATGAAATATTTATAAAAAAATCATGCATCAGATTGTACAGTCTAGAAATAAAAGAAGATTCAAATTCAGTAACAAAGGTTAAGAGCGATGCTTGCTCTAGTATTTAGGAAAGACCTTAGATCCCCAGAAGCTCCTGGGTCTTAATTATCCTTTTCAGTTTGTAGAGAAGCAGTCGCCAGGGCCACTGCTGTGACTGGCTGGGCAATGCCATGCAGTTGCATCTTTGCAAGTTTCTTCTGCTCACATTCTGTGACCAAGCGGTTCAATTCGGCAGCACTGTATCCAATAAGAGTTTTCAAGTCACAGACAAACTTGTATACAAATCTCTTGCCTTGAACTTTACAAATCATGTCCCCATCATAATAATACCTTAAAAAATAGAAAAATACATTACGGGTATATAAAAAATGCAGAATTTAGATGTACATTTCACAGACTATTCCATAGTAAAAGCCTACTACAGTACTAGATCCACCACAGCAGCAGTTAACAAGGTTATAGAGAATATGGGCATTTAATGGGTACCATCAAGGAAACTCCAAAATATTTGCTAAATTTCAATGCTAAGTACTCCAAAATCTTACTATTAAGAGTCAAAGAAAATTCTCAACAACTATAATAAGACACTGTCTTAAAAACAAACTTAATAAGTAAAACATGACAAAACAAAAATCTTTGGAATGGCAGTAGATAGAGTCTAACAGAGATTTTGGGTCAGAAAGTCAAGACACAAAATCTAGCACACTTAGACTTCTTACCTTTGGGACCACAGGAAGACTGTATTTCCTCTAAGTTTTTAATCCTTAGCCCTCTATACAATGTAAGCTATGCTAAATAATCCAGATAATAAAAATATTTAATATATCCTAGATTGCTGAGATGTCCAATTCTCTTCTTCTGTGTTACATAAAATCCTATATGATGTAGGATAGGCCTTCATCTTTATTGTTCTACTATATAACTGCTGCTCTCTACGGAGACACAGGCGGGTTTAGGTTAACTTTGGAAAACAGACTTCATTTACTACTATGCACCAATAATTCCAACACAGGAGAAAATGTTAAGTCAAGCCCTTTTCTAGGTTGGCATATTGTGAAGTACTTATTTCAAAATTGTGTTGTCCACTGAAAGAGCTGTTATTCCAGTAATGACTATTTGCAAAAGTACCTGTAAACCACATTTATTTGGATTTTATTCTGAAATTCACTCAGTTTAATTAAACATCCATTAATGAAGACTGACACATAAACAGGGAATTATGTCCTCTTTCTAATTCCAAAACAGCAAATTAGAAGTTATATTTGATTTTCCAGTAAATACATAATACACTGGGCAGTCTTATGTTCTGCATGGATTACATTAATATGGAATTTAAATCTCAGCCCACAAACTAATTGCTTGTCATTCAAATACTGTGGGCAGTTCAATTTCTTAAGAAAACTTCAATATTAACATACAAGAGTTTAATAAATAAATCACTTGAGAAAAAAGGAAAACAGAGAAGGACAGGAGTTTTATCTTTCTGGGAGGAAAATAAAATTGATAAAATCATGTTTCTCAGTAAGAGGTAAAGGAACACACACATATAAATTTTAATTTTACTTAGCACTTGTTTTCTTCAATTTAGTAGATGCATAAGAGATTTTATATACACACACATGTATTGACTGCATCTATTCTATCTCTAAAATGAAGAAAGCAAGCTGGGTGTGGTGGTGCACATGTGTGATTCTGCAACAGGAGGATCACAAACCTGAGACTCTGCTTACAGTAAAAAGCACTTGGATGCGGGTCAATGCTAAGGTGCCCTGGAGTCAATATGCAACGCGCCAAACTGAACCAAATAAAAAGGCAAAAAAAAGGCATGCAGTGCTCGTATTTCTATAATTTCATGGACATGGTTTCCCTTTCTCCTTCCTTTTAACTTGAATTTCTATTATACAGCAGACATTCACTAAACAGAACACAGCACCTGGAATACCCGCCACGTGCCCTCCCAAACTCTCTTAACACAAGCCTGCTTCATGACACTAACTTCACTGTGCTGCTTTATATTTATCAACCAAATACGTCTCCCCTACTGCTTTAATGGACCTTTTCCATTTTTTTAAAGCTTTGCTAAATAAATGCACTGATAGACTATGCAGTCTTCTGGATCCCCGTCCCTTCCATATCAGTGTTCATAGCAGTTCTTTTTTATGGATGCACAGTACTCTACTGTCTAAATATACCACAACTGATTTACTCCCTCACTTGCTGAAAGGTATTTGGAAGGGCTCTGATTTTTAGACGGCATAAACAAGCTGCTGTGTGTGTGGCCGTTTATGGATACTTCTGTTTGGTATCTACTTAGAAAAGCAATGGCTGGATTATAGGTCACACGCTCCCACCCAAGTGTGGAATCGTTCCCACTGCTCCACAACTTGGCTAACCCCTGTTACTGGCAATTGTTTTCAGATTGCACTTCCGGGAGTATAGTTTCAAACAGCATTCCCCCGATTACTAACGAGACTGTGCACCTTTACCTGTTTATTAGCCATCTGGATATCCTCTTACCTGAAACCTGAAGAGTCTCTGTAAGTGTCCTGCCCATTTAAAAGAAACTGCCCGTTGATTACACAAGGTCTACAGAGATATATATATATTTTTGTACCAGAGATCGAACTCACGACCTTGCACTTGCCAGGCAGGTGTTTGACCATTGAGCTACATCCCCAGCCCGATATATTTGTCAGGTATGTGTGGTTTACTTTTTACTCTTTTAATGACAGCTTTTGATGGCCAGAATGACAGTATTTAATGCGGTCCAATGTACTGATTCTTTCTTTTAGGATTAGTCTTTTTAATTTCATTTAAATATATTTCCCCATTGCCTGAAGTCACAAAGTCTCCAGATGTTTTACTATTTGATTTTTTAGCAGTTGGAGCTAGAAGCTCACAGAACTAATTTTTGGTACAGAATGAGGAAGTGGCTACATTTCAACCACTTAGCTCAGCCTTCAAGATAAGACAATGACCCCAGCATGGCTGACTTTCCATGTGCTTCTCTTTCTTTTCTTTTTTTTTTAAAATTTCAAACAGGGTCTTGCTATGTACTCTAGGCAGGCCTCAAAATTATGGCAGCACCCCTGCCTCAGTCTCCCAAATACTAGGACTACAGGCATGCAACACCACACCGAGCTAAATAAGAGCATCTTTATTTGATATGTAAATGACAAAAATCTCAACACTCAAACATGTTGGTAAAGGCAAATAATCTTAGAATCTAAAAAAGTCTATCACCTCAAAATTACCAAGATCTTTTCAAAAGGTAACTTTTAATATAAATGTGTAAATTTTTGCTTTTTAAATATATAAACAGGCTAAATATTTTTATATTGTTATACAACAATGATTATACCTAGAAGAAATTACTTTTTAGAAAGCTGCTATCAAAAAAAAAAGAAAGAAAAAGACAACAAAACAAAACAAAACCCTGCTATCAGAAAAAAGAACAAATCCTTACCTTAATGCACGACTGAGTTTCTCATAGTTCATTGTAGGCTTATTTTTGCGTTGTCCCCATTTTTGTGCAACCAGCTCAGGTTGATTTAGCTTAAACTCGCCTTCATCACCAACCCAAGAAATACAGTCTCGAGCATCCTTGTCAGTAAGGAGTTCTAACAAAAACTGCCATAGCTGGATTTGACCATTGTTTCCTAAATTAACAAGAGGGACAAATTTTGGCCACAGAGTTATACACCAACACAAGACAAAGACAACATACAAATCCTTTGGTTAAAATCTCAGTCAGGGCAAAGACTTAACTTTTGCTTTCACAAATCTTGTTTAAATAATGACAGAGGAATAGTCCACACGCACATTTTTTTATACAGTAAAATAAATTATACCTAATTAGACAAAATTTTTAAGTACAGTACCAGTTAATGCAAAAATACCTGTTCTGTTTCCAGGTGAGCTTCTATCTTCTCCTGAAATCCTTGGAGCTCTTTGTACTTTAGCTGCCTTTGCACTACTATTTATAACTTTAATGGTAGTTGGTGTAGCTGACTGCACAGATGCTGGAATAATTTGCACAGCTGCAAGAGAAGACAAGGGGTATGTTTTCTTCTTCCAATACAAGTAGTGACAAAAACATCTTAAAGGATATTAAATTAACATCAATTAATACTGATGCTTCTCTACACCAAGAAACGATTTCTTTATAAAGTTATGGTATTTGTACTACAACAACTTGCATTGCTACTACATCTAGGATTCATATCTAAATCTTAATGAGTTTTCCTGTTTTAAAAATGGTATCTTAGTATTGCTTAAACACCGGACAAAGAATTGTTCAGAGAAAAATGTGGATAAGTAAGAACTCACAACCCATTGCTAATGAGAATATGAACTCATACAACCACTTAAAGAAAAATTTTTGGCAATACCTACTGATGTTGAGAATGCAGAAACCTTGTGATGTTGTATACTCATTCAGTGATGTTCACAGCATTTTAAAAATACTATCTACCAGTAAAAACGAATAAAACTAAGCTCTAAGTATTTATATATAAGTCTCACAAATGTTGAACAAAAAAGGAACTTACAACAGGAAATGCACAATATATAGTGTAATTTTGCCCAAGCCTTTATACTTGGTGCAGAATGATGTTATAAATGTTTATGGTTACATAGCTGGTAGAAATACAAAATATGAAGAGAATAATAAACATCAAGTTGAGGACAAAGGAAGAACAATAGGATCTATAATAGATAAATTTGATACGTAGTTTTATTTTTGATGGTTTACACAGCTGTTGTACTTTATTTCTGTGTATATAAAATCACTTAAAAATTTTTGAAGTTTTTCTTTTTAATATCTTACATTAGCAAAAGAAAACATTTCTTATGGATAAATGGGCAAATATGGGCTGAACACTCACGTTGATCGATTGTAACTATCTCATTCATCTGTTGCTCTTGGCTTGCCAACACATCTGGAGGACACACAAAAATTTTTGTTTTTATTTAAAACCAGAAATAAAAATTCCAATCCAGAAAACCTCAACTTAGTAAACATGATCCTTAAAAAGGGAGTTCATAATTAAAACCAAAACCAGTAAACCGAACAAAAAACAAATTATTAAACAATTGAAATTTACTAAGATAGACACTCAAAAATACCTGAAGGAAAATCTTTATGGCAAACACTGTATCTTTTAAGAGAAGTGGAACATGAAAAACTCTTTAACTGTCAGAAAAGTTACTAAAAGAACATGGTTTTTCAAATATCCATATCTAAATCTGTTACATTATATTAGGTCCTAATGTAATCCCTTATAGAACAACCATCTATTATAAGTCTTTTACTATTCTTAGCTCAAATACTTTTCCTTCCCTGTCAAACAACATTTGCACATCTCAGCCTCTACTGTTTTAACTCACTGAGTGCCCATCAGAAACTATGCTTCTCTCAAAACTGAACTCAGTAATAATTCTGGGGCTCCAAGTAAGTCCTGGAAACCCAAGAAGACTCTACTAAGGCTGTGAAGCCACAGCCCAGTTCAAGACACACAGCTATAAAATGGGGGGGGGGGAGGCAAAGAAAAGAAAGATCCAAATCTCATGTATCAGATGGAAGTTTTCTTTGGAAGAAAGGAGTTGGGGGGCATAAAACAATTACATGGTAGTAGCTTCAGACAGAGCTGGGTTCAGACTTTAGCTCTCACTATAACTTTGGTAAATCACTGTGAGGATTAAAGGAAAATTTAAGAGGCACAGTGCAAAGTTAATTTTTCAGTAAACTGAACATGTTACTATTTTATGCAAATTCCTAGCTCTGGGCATTCTCACTCAGAACTGTTACTTCTCTTGAAGCGCATTCCACATTTTATGTTTATGGAGCATTTGCCCCAGAATTTTACAAAAGTACCTCAAAGAGGTAAGTGCTAATTAAATTGAAAATTTTCCAACTGTAATTAAATGAATAAGGTGCCCTAGCCCAAAAGAGGCAAAAGAGAAAATAATTATCAGATAGCCCAGGTATGGCCAAGCCAGAAAATCAGCTTCAAAGCCTTTTCTCAGAATTCAGTTTGGTCTTTTTATGGAAACTCTCAAGACAGAAGGCAGAACACAACAGAGGGGTTCTGAATGCTTTAGACCAAGAACACACAGGTATCAAGCTCCCACAGAAGCCCTGTCCTCTTGGCTATGGCACAAAGGAAGCAGAATCTTTAGAGCCAAAGCTGAGGAATATGGAGTCATTTTATGAAGAAATGTTAGGCACTAGAGGTACAAAGCAAATTTTTCCCCTAAAGAACACCCTTAATAAGCTAAGCTTTGCCTTTGGTGACAGAAGACATATCTGTATCAAGTTACATGCTGCAGAACTGGCAGTACTGAAAGACTTCCCAATTATCCTCTCCAAATACAACAGGTCTAGGTGAAGTTTCAACATATGGGCAGGTGGTGGTTTGGCAAGTAATTGACCATATATAGTTGCAGAATGAGCTCTACCTTTACAGTACTGCTTCTCCTCAAAATAACTGAGGATAAACAGATAGCTGTCACTAACAGTTCTGGGTCAGTTCTCCAGATTTCTGTTTACAAAACAGACTAGAATATTGGACTATTCTAAGAACCGTGTTCTGAAAAGTGAGATTTGTAAATTGAAGAAAATCTGCCAGAAATAGTCTTACACATCATCCTGCCAATTCTACAAATTTTGAACTGAACATGATATTTCTAAACCAGATGGGATTTCCTGCCAGAACGAAGAACCATGGCTGAACAAACAAGGAACTGTGTGAGACCCTTCTGTAGATAGTGGGACTTTGCTGAAAACAAAGCAACAATTCTAGAACACAAGGAAGACCCATTCTATTGCATGGAAATGAGAAGATACACAAGACTTTTGTCCTTCTGTACTAGGAAACTTTACAGAGTTTGTAAAGCATTAGGAGAAACAGAAAGAGACAACCACAATAGAGTTGACTGGGACAAACTGGAAATAAATTTGGGAAAACAAGTACTATCTTTGCTGTATTCTTGAAAATTCCTATAAGAAAATGTTTCAATAAGCACGACTCAATGTAAGAAACTGGAATGATTCAGAATTTACCTCATTCGTTTTAAGAGCTCTGCAAAGAAAGTTTAAAACCAAGGATAAACCTTCAACAAGAAACTGAACTTATTTACCTATAAAAATTAACTGGAAAAAAACCCCTGTAAATCCAACGAATATAATCAGTCATTCAGTGTGATAGATACTTTTATAAAAGTATCTAAATGAGTAAGTACAAGAGTAAAACTATGGGTAAACAATGAAGAATGTCCAGAGCTCATTTCCTATTCGACAGCAAAGAAAGCACTTTGGATGAGGATGCTCAGCACTAGATTACTGTGGCAGGCCCTCTACCACAGGTTTCTTCTTATTGGAGATACAGTAGAACAAAATACTAACTATTCTATCTTCACCCATAAATGTTACAAATGTCAAGAGTTTACCTTACAAACAAAAACAACTGTAGGACTGGCTTGCATCTCTGATATACAAAACAGTGTTAGAAAATGGGTTGCTACTAAGTAAGATGTTTTAATAGCTGTCTGTGTCTTAATTTAAAGTCAATGAATTATAGGATGTATTAAAATTATAACAAAATAATTTATATTTATTTGAGCTTGATTTTTGGGAAGCCACTCGGTTTCTAACTTTTCTATATAATCATAATAGCTATAGCATATAAGTTATAAGTAGAAATCAATTCCAAATGGAACCCAGTAGGTTCCAATTCAGAAGCACAGATTGTAGGCTTAGATTTCTCCTCTCTCTTAAGACTCTTAAATTAGTAGGAAAGAAATTAAAAAACATTTCATCTTGTTAAGAGAATGGGAGGGAGGCCATCTGTCAATAGTCAATGAACAGAACACTGAAGAATGGACGGATGAAACAGAAGCAACAAAAGGAATATATGAAAAGAATTAGAGTAGGGCATAGGATTGAATTTAATAATCTGGATTGTAGTGTAAGCCTGGTTAGTATCCTGGTCCTGTCACTCCCTAGCTCTGTTACTTTGGGGGCTGTCAAAGACCCACTATTCTATATGAAAAATAAGTAATAATATGTGGCATTATTACAGGGATTAAACAGGAATACATAGCAGAGACCTCAGCACTGCCTTACATTATTACTTAATTGCTTATTTAACTGCTTTTATCAATGATTAAGGTGGAAACAAAATAAAACAAAACAAATTAAGCTTAAGTTAGAAGATAAATAGGTAACTAATTTTATACATTTTCGAAGCAGCTCCAGATGACTCCAAAGAATTTCTCCCCGAGGTACTCGCTGAAAAAAATCTTCTTGGTTGAGACTACATAATTCTCTTCCCGAAATGTTGAGTGTGGTGAGGTCTATATCCGTCATGCTGAACTCCTTCATAACCCAAACTACCCAATGCAGGACCTGGTCTGTGGACCACTGAATGGGATCTAGAAAGAAAGAGTTCTCTTTAGCCTAGTTCCATTTTGGAAACTTATAGTTAACTTGTCAATATACATACACAAACACAAAATCCAGACAGAATAGTTCCTTGAATTAAGTAAACTCATTATGAAGTAGAAAAGATCTTTATGCTGTATTTTCTCCTCAGCTCTTTTTCAATCTCTCAAACTAAATTTATGATGGAGTCATTTGATTCCACAGTCTGGAATTTTATCAAAGAAAACAAAATGCAAAACTGTTCTCCAGTGAGGCAAGTGAAAGGATATATGTTTATCTTGGAAAGAACAAATTATCCAAGTTCAAAATAATATTTGATAGCTTTGTCTGATTTGGTGCATCAGAAATAAGTTGTAAGGAAATTTTAAGAGCTAGTTGGTCCTGCATGTACAGTTATGGCACTTAAAATACAACCTATTAATTACCTCTTTATTCAGGTGTGCCGCTACAAGATGTTAAGATCTTAAATACACAGATTGTGTTTATAAACTTTACTTTAGAGCCTATCATGTGCCTTGTACATATTTTTAAAATCCATAAAAGTATATTTAAATAATTTCATTTTCTCTATCATTTTTTTAGAACTTAATTGAATTCATAAATGAAAAAGATGGCCAATATATACATGTACTATTTTTCTGATGCCTACTTGTGGAAGTCTAATCTGAGCTGAATTAAATGCTTTAGGTGATTTATACAACTAATACTGATTATATACCCAATAAATGTTATTCAATAGGAAAGGAAGTGGGCAACAGTATTTAGCTATTTATCAAAAGCCAATGTATACTGAAAAGTGCATGAAACACACAAATACAGAATTGCTAAACACAGAATTTTTAAGATAAATATTGCCACAAAGCAGTGGAAGATTTTAGGAAGACAGTAGTAAAGTTTAATTTCTCTGAATACACAAAGAAAAACAAGAAGCAACTAGAGAGCAAAACAAAAGACCTGTGGATGTTTACAATGAAATGAAGGGATTGTAGAGTCTCAAGGACTCCACAATACATAGGGGTGAAGACAAAGCCAAAAAAAGAAAAAAAGCAAAGCAAAGCAAAGCAAAGCAAAGCAAAGCAAAGCAAAGCAAAGCAAAGCAAATCCATTCTGAGCATAGGAAAACCTGAATAAGGTCAATAAGTATCCGTTAAACCTGGGCTTGGGAGCGCATTCCTATAATCTCATGATCTCAGCTACTCGGGAGGCTGAGGTGGGAGGGTTACAAATTTGAGGACAGCCTGGGCAATTTAGTAAGATCCTGCCTCACAATAAAATAAAAAAACTGAGTGTGGTAGTGCACACCTATAATACCAGCACTAGAGAGGCTGTGGAAGAGGATCATGAGTTTGAAGCCAGTCTAAATTACATAGCGAATTTAAGGTCACCATGAACTACATAGCGAAACTATCTCACAAAACCAACCAACCAGCCAACCAACCAGCAAACAATATCTGTGAGGGGAGGGGGAGGGGGAGGGGGAGGGGGAGGGGAGAGAATACAACCCAGGCCAAGCTGAAAGCAATGGCCCAATTCAATGACAGCTAATTACAAGGGTCCATGGTAAGATTTACTCATTTTTTTGGTGCCAAAAATTGAACTCATGACCTCAGTCTTGCCAGGCAGGCGCTATGCCACTGAGCTACATTCCTGGCAGCCATGGTAAGGTTTAAAGGGCTGCAGAAGTATAACTTTTGAGAGCTTTTCAAATTCAGCCAAGGTTTACTTCCAGAAGAGGCGCATACAAATATGGAAAGCTGTCTTATTCCAGAATACAGTACTTCTTGAAAACAGGAAGAGGTTCTGTTTAATTTGAAAATCTACCATGAAACACACCTTTCTTAAAAGTCCACAAAATGTTGGGAATGTTGGCACACACTTGTGATTAGAGCACTCTGGGAGGCAGAGGCAAGAGGACTACAAGTTCAGTCCCAGGCTGGACACTTCTGCAATCCTGTCTCAAGGAAAAGTAGAGGTGTGGCAGGGGGCAGGGGCTGGGGTAGAAGTTTAGCTCAGTGCAGAAGCCTTGGTTTAGTCCCCAGTTTCAGAAGGAAAAACAAAGTTTCATACTGAAATGAACCAAAAAACTACTAAGATCAAGAAATACAGGGAAAAACATTAGTCTGATTTGTTTTCTCAAATATCAGGACTTCTGATATAACATACCAAATTTGCCAGGCATGTTTTGCCTCTTTTCTGTAAGACCCTAGTAAAATGACAGTAAAAGAATTTTCTAAAGCTATAAAATCATAGGAACATGAGTAAAGTGACAGAAATGGGTAAGAAATTACAACTAGCTTATCGGAGACTACTGTAAAATGAAGTTAAGAGACAAAAATTAATAAAATAAAACATAATTGTGCCTAGGGAACAAGACTGTTAGGGTAATTGCTGTTTTTCCTAAGGCTTTTTTTCCTCTCTCTTTGAACTTAGAAGACATAAATACTAGAGCTTATCCAAAAGGTCAAGGGAGAACTAGTTAAGATACAAATCAAGGATATCTGTAATAGTTTATTTTTTGCACGAATATAAAGTAGTTTGAAATGTATTTGACAATTCTAAAGGACAAAAAATGAGTTTTGTTTTTTGAAAAGAACTAGAAGACAATCTCAGCATGTCTAAATATTTAGAATTTTAGTCAGTCATTCAACACTGATCAGAGTTAGGAAATTAACCAAAGAACTATCCTTGGTACAGAAATAAAAACGTAAAATAATAGTTTCCTATGAAAATACTAATCATTTCCAAAACTTCCTACTGGATAATAATAACATGTCAAAAAAAGTCACCACTGATTTTTAAAATGTCTTCCTATACCTCCACCTCCATAAATGTCAAATGTTTTAAAATTGAGAGTTCCACTCTCAAAGGAATCACCCCATTTGGGCTAACCTGGACATGTATCATGACTGTATAAAGCACAATAATGCGCTCTTATTCCCTCTCCACCCACTCTCTACTTGCTGTTCCAACTTAAAGCATGCTCACTGTCATCTATTTTTTAATCATCACTTGTACAAATCAAAAGTATTTCTACACAGTTACAGAATAACTCCACATCCACTCAGTGCTCCTATGACTCATGCAACCTCCCAGCTCTATGTTTTGCATCTAATGTTTCCTGTCTGCAATGTCCTTTGGATAATAGTTTTTTTCTCTGTAACAAGCTCTTCTCCAATTTTTTTCAGGCCACTATGATTTCTGACATTCTAACAACATATTTCTAGTTATACAAATTACTGACATCTTAAATGTTACCTTTATGATAGTTATCTTTTTTCACCTATCTTTTTCCTCTTCAACGTGTGATTTCTATTGTCAAACTTAATTCTTGTTATTCTACCTAATCAATCTTCCTATTTTATTACCGTAGGGTATCCCAAGGCGTTCTTGTTCTTTCCTGTAACCTTCCAGCGCCGCAGCCCATCTTGTCACCTGCTCTGAGGTTTCATCTGAAATGGTTGTGATGTGTTTGGTACCATCAAGAGTTATCACTTGAGCTTCTTCCACAAGATGTGCTTCTGCTTCAGCATGATGAGCATCTGGATCAATAACTACTTCAACAGTTTCTGCAGTTTTCACAATTTCCAGGATATTTAGCTTCGGCTCAATCCCTTCACAGTGAATTAAAAAATATATAAATCCAACAGAAAATCCAAGTTTCAAAACACAAAACTGTGTTTACGTGTTCCCAAGTGGAAGAAAAAAACTACATATTGACTATTTTAGCAATATATCTAGAAAATTTAAGAGGCAAATAATATATTTTGATAGAACTGCTGTAGCAATATGTGTGTCAACATTAATTTCTTGATTTTGGTAACTGTACTGTATTCATATGAAATAATCATTCTTTTCAAAGAAATACTGATGATGTATTTAGAGACAGGGATCATGCTTGCAACTTGTCCTTAAAAAGTTGGAAAAAAATACTGTGTGGGGGAAGAAAGAGAACAAAAGCAAATACATTAAAAATTCACACCTGAAGAATCTGGGTGAAGGCTATATAAACATTCCAGCACTGGAGATTGAATCCAGGCCTGTGTACATGCAAGCCAAGTGCTCTACCGCTGGGCTACATACACAGAGCATTTGTTTTGTAAGACATTAAACTGTCTGGCCTGTCCTCAAACATGCGATCTTCCTGCCTCAGTCTCCCAGTTGTTACAGAGGCGTGTGCCACAACAGGTTCCAAGTTCTTTACCTGGTTTTGAAACTATTCTGTAACTATTACACATACATATATCAAACCCTACAAACAGCATAGAAAAACAGGCATTGCTACTACAATAAAAGTACCAGCACAGAACAAAAAAGGAAATCTCAATTAGAGAGAACATAAATGTGCAGCTACCTATCTTTACATTTAAATATATATATATATATATATATATATATATATATACACACACTCTTCAATGCCTGTTTACCCAGAATCCAAACATTTAAGATATACTATTCAAATAGAACACACTAGCCCCTTTATGAAATAACCTCAGATATTTATAACAGCTCTAAGAAACTATCACGTTATTTAATACCTAAAGCTTACTGACTGTCATAATATGTATCAAAAACTAAATTAAGTTTGAAAAAAGGTTAACGATTTCAATCTCCCATGAAAACCAGTAAAAAAATGTACTAACATTCATAAGATGTTATAAAGAAAAGCTATTTTTCAAATACACATGACAAAGAGAATTAAAAATGAGTATTTTCCTAGGGTCTATTCCTAATCTTCCATTCCAATTTAAAAAAGCTTCAAGTCAATTCTTCATACAACTTGTACTGAGAAGTCACTGGGCTTTTAAATACAAAATCAGTGCATTTCTTTCCTATCTGCCACAGCAATCAGTTCTGCAGGAATTAAGGCTCTGAAGCAGATAAATAGGGTTTCGAAGTCGAAAGAAAACTGATCTATGGGAACACAGTCTAAGTAATAGAGTATATGAGAGATTAAATTACTTAAAAACTTAGTAGAAATCTTAAAAAATTGCATTTTTCAAAACTAGAATTCTACCCATCAAAAGGGCTAATTTTATTTTCTGACTTGACACATACACAAGAACATATAGACTGGGTCACTATGTCCTCTGCAAATTCTTCTTCTTATACTACTAGAGACACTGAATTTCCTTGCAGTTAGGGTTCTGAATGTAATTGGGCTCTAGACTCACTGGTCAGAGCCTTCTATTTGGAAATGATTTAAGAGGTGCCAAGCAGGAACATGACATCTGTTTTGTGCCTAGTGTGGCTCACTGTAAAGCCAGGACGGTTCAGGTCGACAGCTACAGTGGTAGTTCCCTGAGGCTACTTCTTGGATCAAGGCAGAAACCAGCTTTCTCAGCAGTCCGGCTCTATAGTGTGGCTGGGGCATTCTTAGGAAGCTGGCAAGAAAGTGTTCTTCTAGACCACTTTGTGATTCTATTATGCACTATTGTATCACATATGCCTTTGTTTAAATTGGAGGGAGTATGTTATACTCTCTGCTTCCTGACAGATTCAACTAAACTATACAACATGATTATTTAGCTATAGCATCACATTAAGTCATTTAGACAAACATCTAAAATGCTACAACTCCCAAAACTGAATTACTGTTTCAGAAAAACATAAGCTAAACTTATTTAAGTAAGAGTCACTAAAAAGAACTTACCTTGGTAAGAAATTACCTGTACACTAAGCTGTACAGTTCCATCTGTCTTTACTCCTTGGTCAAATAAACTTCTTTCTGGATCCAGCTAGACATGGGCAAAATGTAATATAATTTTATCTCAATCATTAGGTTAAGGCTCCTGCCCCTGGTTTAGCATCGAACAGGACTTAATTTCTGTGCATAATAACTAAATTATGAGGAGACATTCAATTATCTGAATTATCATGTCTTTTAATTTTTTGCCAAAAATGAAATTATTTTAACTACTGAGTTAGTAATTTGAGGAGGCATAAACTATCAAATTGATTTTAAGTGGCAGTTTTCTTTAACTCTGGAGTCTGGGTTGAGATCTTCGCACCAAAAGCCATTATTCATTCTGTAAATGTATTTAAAGACAGTATCATCTGTCATGAATAAGCAAGGGTGTTTAGTGGTGACAATTTATCAAATTTATTACCATACTCAAGTCATTTTTCTCTTGTAACTAATGCCATAAATTGAAGATCTGGGTTTACTCTAAGTCTTTGATCACAAAATTAGTAAAATTAAAGGATTTATGATCTTATTACTTTACCTGGCTATGAATATCATTAATCATAATTCTATATTCTTTGAACATTAGAGCTTTTTTTCCTTCAAATCTTCATACTGAATTCTTCACACAACGGCAAATGAGAAAAAGTATTCTGACTTTGAGATACTTTCTGTCACCAGCTTGAAAACAAGCTTTCATAGTAATGATCTTGAATAATGTGTATTACCATGTATCTGCATAGCATATTACTGAGGTATAAACCTTTCATTCTTAAGAATTCAGCTGTTACCAAACTTACGCTACAAACATTTTCTAAAATTTAAAATGTCATATACAAAGTCCACCAAAACTTCTTCTCTAGTACTTACTATGTTTAATGAAGGTCATAAGAAACTGTATCAGCAATTTGACTTAGGTCATAAGAAACTGTATTAGCAATTTGACTACTATTTTTTTAAACATGAAAATACTACCTTTGTTGAAACACTCCCATAAAACATGACTGTGAATATGCTTTAGACTTATTATTTTAATACTATAATGGGTACTGAAATAAATGCCACAAATATCAGTTAATATTTATATTTTTATTCAGAGAAAACAGAAGGGAAAATGAAAATCATTTAGTCAAGTGTTCACTATATTTTAAAGGTAACTGACCAGAAAGAAGTTAAAAGTCAGGCAGAAATAATACACTACTTTAGTCTGCAATGTCAGTGTGGTTCCTGCAACTCTATACTGTATATTTTGATTCTTGACTCAAATGTATGTGATTTCTCTTTTTGTATTAGTCCAAGTAAAATGCAAGTATCTGATTTAGTACTCAAATATAAATATATATATATATATTAAATATACATATTTAATTTTTTTACCCTGGTTTTTTTGAGATAGGTTCTCCCTGTGCAGTCCTGGCTGGCCTTGAACTCACACATAGCCTAGGCTCGCCTCAAATTTGTGGCACTCCTTCTGCTTTAGGCTCCCAAGTGCTGGGATTACAGGTGGATGCCACCACGTATGCCTGGATCAATCTTTTAAATATAATTTTAAATAGAGAAAATCTGCTGAAAGATTTTAATAAAGCATTTTATTAAAAGCATTTATTAAAGTAAATGCTTAAGTTTTATCGTAATACAAAAGGCAAATCCATTTATAGAGAGAAAATCCATAGCTATACAGATAAAAGGCTAACAAACCATAGTTCTATGCAGATTGAAATGCTGAAATACAAATCTGAAAAAAAATATTACCTGAATATCTTGCAGACAAATTTCATGAGCATCCAAAGAACACTGTAGTCTTGGTTCTAGTAGTTTTTTTAAATTGCCTATTGGTTCATTTATGTCAATGGCCTGGCTTACACATTCAGCTGGGGTATAGGTTTGTTCTACAATGCTAAATGTTAAAAGACATAAGGGTTAGTAATTAAATTGTTTCCCTGGATTTTAAAGTGCTAATATCCTCAAAACAAAATTCAATACCAAAGCACATTTATGATTTTTGAAAACACATTTCTTTTTAGATACTATGGTAGGTTCATCACTAACTTGCACTACCAAACTGAATATTGAATTTTACAGCTAACTTGAAATATGAAAATAGCTCATTACGTAACACTCAAATTTTTAACATAGCTAGACTCAGCTATATTCTTTATTTTTCTTTTACGAGCATTGTCCTCCCATTATTTACAATACATACCACTTACATCATTTACAGTACATACAATGAAAGGAAAGATTTCATTAAAACATTTTAGTTTATTGTACAAAATTTTTAAAATGGCAGCACATATGTTAATGTGTGTGTGTTCACGTATAGATACTGCTTGTACAATATATACTAGAAAATATATGCATTTACATTACATTTTCAATAACATTTACCTGCCATCAATGAGTCAGTCTTCCCTTCCCTTCATAGTCTAATAAGTATAAAATATGAAAGTGTTCCTTTCACTCAATTTTAGCACTGTTAGCTATAATTACCATAACTCTATGTTTTTAAAAAAGTATATTGTCCCTTAAAACTTTCTTAGGGCTCATATGTTATTTTTAACTCAAAAGGATTAAAATACTTGATAAGTAATTTTACATATTTCTTATTAATGTTTATGTGAGCTAGAACAGAAGCCAGAAAACACTGGGTATAGTGGTACACACTGGTAATCCTAGCTACCTGGGAGGCTGAAGTAAGAGGATCAATCCTAAGGTCAGGACCAGCCTGGGCAAAAACTAAGTGAGATCCTGCCTCCAAACAAAAATAAAAAAGGACTAGGGGATGCAGCTCAGCAGTAGACTCCCCTACGTCCAATTCCCTGCACAACAACAGACAACAAGTAACCGATGAATTGATGAATAATTCAAATAAGATTCACATGTGTAATTTAAATATGACTTAAATCTCATTTGCAATTGTCAAAAACAGTATGTATTGAAAAAATTGCCAACTTTCATTCATATAAATTCTAAGGATAGTCAGCTTTAACAGTGATTAAATGAATGTATGTAGCTCAAATTTTTTCTAAGACATTGAAAATTTATAAAATAGATATCATGACCGAAATACAAACTTATTTTAAAATAACTACACTTTTTTTGTTAAGATGAAAAAATATTAGCTTTGGGGGGCTAAGTAAGTACTTCTGCTAAAATTTTCAGCTACAGCACAAGAGGCTACCATTTTCTTTTTTTCTAATAATGATTTTTAAAAGATTCTGAGGCATTAAGACAGATTTTTGGAGGTCCTATTTCATATATGCTGAATATTAAAAATCTTTCAAAATTTTCTGTTATGATCTAAACCATGGGAAATTAAAAAAAAAATGCATTAGCAGTTTCTCTTGAAGAAAATGTGGTGGTCTCATAACACTGGCCCTAAATTCCTGTAAAGTAACAATCTACTGTAGCTGAAAAGTAACCAGGGACTCATCATCCAAGTCACCACAATAACTACTGATTTTTCTACCTAGACATATGGCTAGAAAATAAACACTTCACAGACTTTATAGACCAATTGCAGGTATATGTATTAAAATAAATATTCATGATAGGTTCCAAGAGATCTCCTAATGGTTTTCATTTCCTAATACTCATACCCTTTTCTAGTTGCCTACCACACTGTGGCAGGGCTGGAGCCAAAAAAACTAAGGCAAGTGTGTTACACAACTTTGTAGATTTGGTTATTTAACTAAAAAAGCGTTGTGACTTCCATCTTGGTAGCATCTCTCAGTGCACTTGCTTTAATTTAGAGGAAGCCAGTTATCATGCCATGATCTGCTCTGGAGAGAGGCCCATGTAGCAAGGTACTGAGGCATCCTTTCACAAGCCCCCTGAGCTTAGAACTATATACCCTAGTTCCAGCCAAATTTTTGGATAACTATAGCCTACACTGACAACCTAACTGCAAACTAATGTAATACCCAGTAGAGCCAGAAACACACAGCTAAGCTGTTTCAAAGTTCCTGATCCTTTGAGAACAGTATTCAGTGTTAAATGTTGGGGGCCGAGAATGTAGCTCAAAGGCTGAGCACTTGTATAGCATGCCTGAAGCCCTGAGTTTCATCCCCAGCACTGCAAAAACAAAAAAACAAACTAAACAAACATGCTGGGTGTCTTAATCCACTAAGTTCTGTCATAGTTTATTACACACACACAGTTTATTACACACACATATGTCTAAATGGAAACCAAAAGAACCATGCAGTATATTTTCAGATGGGAAACACAACATAATCAGGCATGCTGAAAGCTCTACTAGACATAATTTTAAATTTCAGCTGTACCCTTGAGTACCAGAATTAATCTTAATTACCCCGCCCTGTCTTCTGTTACTCCACAGAGGTCCTCTATTACTACGCAGTCCCTTTTAATACTGACCTTTCTTCTGTGCACTCTTGTTTCTCAGTCCCATCAATCTCAATTTCTATCAACTCTTCTGCTTCTCTTTTAGTCATGGTTGAAGTATTTCAAGAGCTCAGTCCTGAAAGAGTTAAATTTTCAGTTTTGAAATTATCTGTGTAGACTGAAATGATGCACAAGATGCAGACAAAAATCAAAAACAAAAAGGGGTAAATATTCCACGGTGATGTTCATAAGTTAATTTTTGTTTAAACTAGTGTTTATGAGTTGTAGTCAATCTTAGCCATAGTTTATTGAAGGTACTTCAAAACCAAGTGAAGGTTATGTTAACTATATTAAAGCAACTGAGATTCAAACCTGAAGCTTAACATAAAGATGAACAACTGATCAGCTAAAAGTTCCACTTTATTAGCAATATTTACTGCAAAGTATAATATTGATAAGTAACAGAAACTAACCTAGTCACATCTCGAGTTTGTTACAAATTATAAATGCAAATACAATATTCCAAAATAGTAAAATAAAGAAAGCAGCTATAAATATACACACTAATGCCCCAATTACCCACTAAAATTTAAAAAATTTTTTTTTTAGATCTGATTCTATGTTAAACAAACTATTACCTCAGTTTTTAATTATCTCATGCAAATTACTTACTACTTTAAAAGACCAAGACAAAAAATATTAAAAATTTTAAAATGTCAACACCTGCCTTGTAAGCACACTGTGGTGGGTTCTATCCTTGGTACTGACAAAAAAAAAAAAAAAGTTATATTAGGGCTGGAGATTTAGCTCAGCAGCATAAGCACCTGCCTTGCAAGCATGTGGTAGTGAGTTCGATCCCCGGTACCGATAAAAAAAAAATAATAATAATAAAATAAAATATCAAGACATAAAACAGCTAAAAATATTGATACTCCTTTGTAAACCATTTCAAGGTGTTAATGCTGCAAGTTCCAGGCTGTTACTAACTGCCTGACTGCAGGTCAATACTTCTGCACAGCATCTTCAGCCTGGAGTTTGTGGTTTACTCCCACCTCTAAAACACATGTACTTTCCTAAATTTGGTGCCCTAACATTTGCTGAATAATCTGTGCTCCTTACAAGGTTTGACAAAATGAATTCAACCATTGATTCCTATTAATAATAACCTTTAGTTACTCAGTGCCAGGTGGTGCCTTCAAATGTTTAAGCTACTCTCATATGAACATTATTCAGAGGTTAGCTAGACTAAACCACTAGTCACTTGATACTGTCATGTTAGATGTATCATAGCAAGGCATGGTGACATGTGCCTATAATTGCAGCACTTAGGAAGCTGAAGAAGGATGACTCCAAGTTTGAGTCCCGCTTGGGCAATTTAGTGAGACCTTTTGTCTCAAAATAAAAAACAAGGGGGGTAGCTAAGTGTGAAGTATCAGGGTTCAACTTCCATTACTCCAAAAAGAGAAGGGTGACAGTGGCACTCGCCTGTAACCCTCAGTTAAGGAGGCTGAGACTGAAGGATCACAAGTTCAAGCCCAGCCTGGCAAATTAGTGAGAACTTGCGAAAAAAAAAAAAAGATTAGGAATACAGCTCAGAGTCAAAGTACTGGGTCCAATTCTTAGGGCTACAAAAAAAACAAAAAAAACCCAAAAAACAGAACAACAGAAAAAGAATAGATGTATTTACCTAAATATGCAAGTGGAACCAAATTAGGGTTTGTACAGATAGACTTCGTGTTATATATACTAGCAAAAAAGCTAACTCTTTCCTGGACTAGTATCTTAACGACATTCATTATCTGTCCTGCCCCGTCTATACCTTCAGTGCAACAGCCAACGTGATCCTTTTTAAAAGCACTTAATCACAGCACTTCTCGGACAGATTCCAGTCACAGTAAAATCCAAAGACTTTCCAATGATCAATAGGGCACTGCATGGATCTTCCCCCATCTGTATCCCATGACTGCTGATTTCTTCACCCATGTTAGCTTCTTTGCACGTTCCTGCCCTATGTTCTTTACTTCCGCCAGAAACTAACCTGCCCAATACCCTTCTGCCTCAATCTCAGCTGATGGATGAAACTAAAGTTGCCTTGGGCATCCCCATTTAATTGTTCAGTTTCTTCTTTACATTTTTTCCACAGTACTTATCCTTCAAGATACTATATCATCATTATATTTACTCCTTTTTCCTCTGTTGGATATTTATCAAACTGCAAAGACTAAAAGTTGCCTAAAAGTGATAAACTGGATTTGTCTGGACTAGGAACTTCCCCTACTTTCTTGCCCCGCAAAAGGCTTTATTAGGTCTTAACTTTTCAAGAGATTGAGGCCTCTGTGGTAGAATAATTAATACAGAACCAATGAATCTGTTAAATTACATAGCAAAGGGGATTAATGTGATAGAGGGAATTAAAATTACTAATCAGTTAAGAGTTTAAAATAGGTATTACCTGGATGTGAAGATTCACATCTGTGAACTCAGCAGCAGAGCCTGAGGCAGGAGGCTCACTATGAGTTCAAGTCCAGCCTGAACTATATGGCAAGACCTAACTCAAAACCAGACCAAAGACACACAAAAATAGAAATTACACTGGATTATCCTGATGAAAACAATGAAATCAGAGTCCTTAAAAGTAGGAGAACTGGATAAGAAGGCTAGAGTGAATCAATGTGAGAAAGAGCTGGTCAGCTACGAGTTGAGGATAGAGAAATGTAGTCACAAGCCAAGGGGTGGGGTTCTCCTTTGGAGACTCTAGGAGAAATGGAGCCTTTCAATACTTGACTTAAGCCCAGAGACACACTTCAGATTTACAACTCCCAAACTGTGAGATACAAAGTCAGTGTGCTTACCAGTTATTAAATAAGCAGTACTTTCCAGTTTAGAAAGGACAGTACTACTCCTCAGATCCCATTATCTGCAACTACTGGATAGCTGGTTTTCTAACAACTTCAATCTGTACACAGCTGGCACCTAAATCTAGTCTGGTACAAAAATGACCTGATTTCCCTCATTATTAAAGTTGCACCAAAAGGAGAAAAAATTCTAAGGAGGCAGAGTTCTACATTGGAGAATACAAGTATCACAGATACCCAGCACATATACAGGCTCCAGCATTTATCTCTTCGGGAGTATGAAAAGATGAAGAATCTGTTTTCTTTTCTGACTGGTATTAGCATAAAATGTCTTCCCCTTGGTGCATGCCTGTAATCCCAGTACTCAGGGCTGAGGCAGGAGTTCAAGGCTAGCCTGAACTGCATAATGAAACTGTCTCTCGAAAAGATGAGAGAAAACAAACTAAAATGAACAAACAAGTCTTCCTTTCCCAATGTCTACTAGTGCTGTGTGAAAAATGGTGGATTCATCT
This sequence comes from Hydrochoerus hydrochaeris, assembly GCA_004027455.1. Classification (NCBI taxonomy): domain Eukaryota; kingdom Metazoa; phylum Chordata; class Mammalia; order Rodentia; family Hydrochaeridae; genus Hydrochoerus; species Hydrochoerus hydrochaeris. The sequence goes on along the minus strand of PVLA01002352.1, from coordinate 227,013 downwards.
AAAGCAAAAGAGGTGGTGATCAGTGGAGACCTACCTTGTAGAACAATATAAACTTCAATGTAATAAAAGCAGGGCTATTTGTTCAGATTTATATAAAATACTTTATAAAGTGTTCCACACCTTTAGTGCTCCATAATTGGTTTTGAAGAAATGAATTTCATTAGGACTATTTCACACCATATACAGTGGATTCCAGATGCCTTAAAGGCTTGAGGGCAAGACTAGTCAATAAAACAAAACAGAGGGGATTTTTCTTCTGTAATCCAAGAACACAATGGACTTTTTTAATTTCCAAAATATAAACATAAGAAATGAATTTTATTACACAAACATAAATCTATGTTCAATACCCAAATTACACAGTGAAAAAAGATCTCCCTAACACCTAAGTGACACGGAATTAAAAAAATGGAGTAGACAACAATCTTTAGGAAGATGAATTAAAAAAAAAAACTGGAACAAGTAAGAAAACCAGGGTAAGTACAGTCAAAGGAAATTCAAAGAGAAACTTAACTGACTCAGGATACAAGGAAATGCTTAAATTCAAATCATTAAAAGTACAATTTAAACCAAGAAAGCAGAACTTTACCTGTGTGCATGCACACGCACACTCACATGTACTCGTGCCCAGCCTTAGGGCTGAGTAACAAAAAGAGTAGTAGGGGGATGGGGACTTAAACCTCTTATCTCAGTTTAGACAGAAGTAGGTAACCCAGAGAAAAATCTTGCAGTTCTCAAATCAAGCATACTTATACGTATGACTCACTGCCAGATAAGCATTCCAGAGAAGTTCTCAAATTACTTGACATTGTGTTTAGTGTAGATTCATTGATAGTCAGCTGATGCCAGTCCAAGTTTTTATAATAAGAAAGTAGCCATAAAAGAAAAACAGAAAAAGGACATAAAACTAGATGTTAGCACCTGTCAGAAATATAGGAAGAATGTTTGCACAAAATAAGACTTTTTCTGTCTGTTTTGGAGACAGGCTCAATATGTTGTCCAAGCTGGTGTGGTACTCCTGGGCTGAGACAATACTCCTGCTTCAGTAGCTGAATATCTGGTAGGGCTGGGGCACTCCACCGCTCCCAGCTAAATAATCTTAAAAAACTGTTCCATCCAGAAAAAGCAAGAAACATGGCTTATAACTGAGTAACACTTTAAATTATCTGCTTTTTTCCCCCCAGAGTGTTACAAGGAGGTCCACTCCCACTATTATTTTTAACTCATTCAAAGATTAGAAAATAAAAGGTTTAGTAGGGCATGGTGGCACACCCCTATACTCCCAGCACATGGCTGAAGGATTGTTCCAAGTTTGAGACCAGCCTGGCTACAAAGTGAGCACAAGGCCAGCCTAAACCGCATGAGACCCTGTCTCAAAAAGACAAAAAAAAAAATTCTAGGAATTTTGTAAAAACAGAAAAGTATAGTATATAAAATGACTGGAGACTGAAAAATGGCTTTCTTGGCTTATCACCTGGAGAAATAGGGATTTCCTTTAGTACAAGCACTAGTTGTTAGAAGAAATTTATGTATGGTCTACCAAACATAAATGTAAGAACAGTTCCCAGAAGGTGCAAAGTCAAAGGGAAAAATGACCCTCAGCATTTGTAGAAAAATCATATCAGTCTCTGAATTGATTTTTCTTGCTTTTTCTAAAAGTGTGGCTAAAAAAAGCAATGTAAAAATTTGGGAAAACTGTCTAATTCTTTAGTATCAGTGATAGAGACTGTCTTAGCTCTTTTTCTGGAACCGATTCCTCAGAATTTCATGTCATTCTTTAGAAAACGGAGACATACAACTTTACATAAACTGACACTTTAGTTCTAGAGTTTAGGATCATTTTTCCTGAGTAATGGATAAATGTAAGTGCAGTCTGGAAGCAAAGGAATCATTAACCCAAATTTAACAGGCACTTTTAAGTATCTGAGGAAACGAAATATTTTTATTGTAAAAAATTAAAGTTGCAACATTAAGAAAAAGCATTTGTGCTTGTGCACAAATATGATAAAAGGTGAACAGCTGATGACCCCCAGGTGAAGGATTTCTGTGTTTCCAGTTTTGTGTAGGTTTGAGGTTTTATAAATATTGAAGACTAAAGTCATCAGTCTTAACTTATTTCTCAACCCATGCAGTCTCTGACTTGCTTCAACGGAACAATTTATTGTCTGTTACTTCATGACTATTAACCCCTAAAAACACATACAGGGTTTCGCTTTGCAAGGGAGGCTGGCCTTGCACACATTTTGTGCTACAAAATGAGTTCAGCCTCCACTGTGTAACAAAATCTTGTCTCAAAAAAAAAAAAATTACTACCCATCATCTTGAAATGCCACATTGAGCACTGCCCTCCCTGCCAATCAAATTGGGATCGCCACATCCAAATATGTACATCGTAATACCCAGAAAATAAAAAGTTGGCCAGCTGCATGAAGCCGCTGTGTTCTCCCTGGCTTACTTCCTAGTTTCAGAAAACAAGGCATTATGTTAGCAGGTGGCACGACCAGCTGTGAGCCCATCCGCGTAGGAGACTCATGGGGCCAGAGAGCGAATCGCCGAGTCCGTCGGGCAGGCTGGCGCCGCGTTTCCCCGTGAATCCCGCGATGTCAGAACGAGGCCGAACTCGGAGTGAGCAGCCGGCCGCGGGCGCTACCGCGCCCGCGCCCGGGAGAGGGAACGGGCAGAGGCGGCAGAGGCGGCGGCGGAAGGCGACTCGGAGGGCCGCGGCCCCGGCCCCCCTCCCCACCCTGGCGCTCCTGCCCCTCCCCACCCGGCTCCCTCAAGTCTCCACGAACGGAAATGGGAGTCGCGGCGTCGGGGACCAGCGGAAACAAAACACAGAGGCGGCAGCGGGGGGGCTGCCGGGGGGACAGGCCCCGGAACGAGGCCCCGCGCGGACCCGCACTCCCTCCTCCAGGCGGCTGCACTCACCTGCTCCGGAATCCGCCCCGTCGCCCTCGCCCGCGCTCTGGAGCCGGCTGAGAACCGCAGCGGTGCGGGATCCACGTGCGGCGCCTCTCTGGTGAGACGTGCAGCCGCCGCGACGCTAAGGGTACGGCCCCCGGCCCTTCCCGCGGAATCGGCACCGAGGGTTCCAAGCCCTCTCCCGCCTCCCAGGCACCCCCGGGCCCAGGACTACAACTCCCAGCAGGTTGTGCGACAAGAACGCCGGGGTGACGGAGGCTCACGAGGCACAACACCCCCTTGTGCTTTGTTTCACTGTCTCTCACTTTCCCTGCACAGTATACACTCAACATCCCCAAGAAACCGGATACTGAATCTGAGTGGAGCTTGAACTGGGGGTGTAAAAAAAAAAAAAAAAAAAAAAGCCAATGTGCGCATGCGTACAGAGCAGTGTGTCCAAAATGAAAAAGTGCGTGTCAAATTAGGCGAAGGAAAAATGGCGGAATTTTCGCCAGGGGACCCGGAAGCACTTACCCTCCACTTCCTCCTCCTCTTCGCCTTCTGTCTCACCTAGAGCTGTCCGGTCGCAGACAGCCTCCGAGACGCTTCCTGTCCGGTAAGCGTCGAACGACTGGAACGGTGACCCATAGTGCATTGCGATAGCCTGCTGGCGTGGGGGGCGGAGCTAGGGCCGGAAGTAGAACGGTTCCGGCGGCGGTGGCCTTGGGAGCTCGGGACTGAGTGCAAGGTGACTGGGAGGGTAGTTGGATTAGCGAGGCCTCCTGGGACGGCGATCCTGGGTTTCTTCATAGGGTTCAGACTGGCCATTACCGTAGCCCTAGTGGGAAGAGAGGGCGGCCCAGTGTCCTTGGCACCTTCACGGTTTATCCCGGGTTCACAGCTGATCTCGGCGCTTCCAGGCCTTGACGTTTGCCGTGGATGCGATGAACGCAGCGTCCCCTGTGCAGGCGCATGGTGCAGGCGGGGAGCCCAGGGGTCCCGGCCGGCAGCCCGCCTGGGGCCCCCTCGGTCAGGCCTCGGAACCCGGGGCTCTCGGGCCGTCTTCCGAGCAGGGATGGGAACGGGGCAGGGTGCGCCCCACCTAGAAACTTTGAGGCAGCTCCGCGGGTGAAGTTTAGGACTGTGTTCCCAAGAGGCAGCAAACTGGTTTGGCTGGTCCTTCATTACTATAAATAACAGAAAGGTGCCCTGTCCAGACCTCTGACCTAGCTCTCCCCCTCTTCCCCTTGCTGATGTCTTCCCCAGTCTTTCGTTGTTAAATTCCTAAGAAAGTTTCTTCTAGAACCTTATCGTATTTGAATAGAGAACTTGTCACAGATGGTATTTTACACCTATCTGGGTACTGTCGTGCCTTCTGCGTGATAGTGGATAAGCCACACTCACTGCTTTATCTGTGACAATATGAAAGGGAACACAGAGAAGCAATAGATTTTGATGAGATTATGTGTTCATTTTGTGGACGAGGTTATAGAATTTAGGGCCTGAGAGCTGTTAGGGGAAGAAAGGGTTCAGGAAAAAGGCCAAGTTAGAGATATTCGGGAAATCATTAGTACTTAGATGATAGGCAATTTAAAAAAAAAGCTAATGACTTTGCCTGTGTTATAGTAGGAATAACATGGTCTCAGCAATCAGCTTTAGAGCAAATTAACTTTGGGTATGTGGGCAATTTAATGACCTTTCTGAGACATAATTTTATTATCTGTAAAACAGAGATAAGAACACTTTTCTTAATGTGGTTTTAAGAGTGCAAGGGGATATATTTAGCACTGAAAAAAATGTAGGTTGACTTATTGTTGGGTGTTAAGCATGTCCTTAGGTTGCCAGAACATTAAGTTGGGCAGTATTTTTATTTTATGTATTTGTGTTGAGTCAGATTCTGCTGTGTAATCTTGGACCAAGTAACGTCCAAGGTAACCTCTGAGTTTCTCTATGTATAAAAATGAAAATGGTAGTGACAACTTTATAAGGTCATTTGTTGTGTTCTTGTAGTCTTAATTACTTTTCTCTGATAGGGTGTAAGAGTGATATATGAATTCTGTAATTTTTTCAAACAGTTGCTTTCTTCCTGACTAGTGGAGGATCTCTTGTTGCTTGGTTTCTTTCCTAGTTTTTACATTATTCCAGGGTTTGTCAACATTGGCACTGTTGACAATCTGGACAAGTACTGTGGGGTATTAGAAGCATCCTAGGCCTCTGTCCACTAGAGGCCAGTAGCACTAAACCTAATCAGGACAACCAAAAATGTTTCAGACATTGTTTTCTGGCAGATAAAAATCTTTCCTCTTCCATCCTATCGCTATTTCAGAATCATGGAATGATGTTGTCTTGTGGCTAGTGCGTCCCAAACTCTCAGTGGGGAAAGGCCATTCTTACCCTCCACTGTGGATACTTTTGAAAAATATATCAGTGAATTACCAGAAAACTGAGGAAAGAAAAAAAACTTGGCACACATAATACAAATTCCCATTTTTTAAAATTACTAAGTTAGTGCCAAAATTACTTTGCTGAATTACCATAAAAGCTTATTCCCAATAGTTTGTTTACTGCTGGTCCATTCTAATAATTTAATAGAAGTAGAGGGCTGGTATGATAGTGTTAATGATTAGATAATTTGGGAAAGGGCCTGGGAAAAACATGTTAGCATATCTGGTTTTGACTTTAAGGTTCAGAAATGCTCCCAGGGTAACTGAGCACAGTGGTACATGCCTGTAATCCCAGCCACTCAGGAACTTGGAGCCAGCTTGGGCAACATAGTGAGAATAATTTTTTTTAAAGGGGTGGCATTTGCAGCTATATGGAGTTGTAAATCTTTTATCGCCTTCTAATTTAGAGTTCTATAAGCTCTTTCAATGTATAGACTTAGATCTTTAGCTGAGGGAGATTTTCTGCTAGTAATTATTTATGGCCTCCTCATTCCTTTCTTTTTGGAATTCCTATTTGTACATATCTGTTGTAATTTGGAATATTTTGCATTTGATCTTTTAAATCACTAAAGCAGGTCTTCACAGGGATCTTCCTCTTTTGATTTTACTTTTTGTTTAGTGACATTGTATAAGTTAGAAAAGTAAGTTATTTTAGTCCTGGGAAATCTTTTAATCTTATTTTTAAAATTTAGACTTTCAGGACTGAGGATGTAGTTTAGTGATAGATTACATGGCATGTGTGAAGCCCTAGGTTTGATATCCCAAGCACCAAGAAAAAACAATAGATTTATCTCTTTTACAAATTCTTTTTCATTGATTAGATAGAAGTGTTTTCCAATTTTTCCCCCATTTCTGCTGGGGTCAGGTGGGCGGTGCTATTTTCCTTTGCTGTTTCTTTTGGACATTGATTTAGTTATTACAATGTTCTTGAATGGCTGCAGCTGAACAGGGGAAGCAGTCCCCCCACTGTGGGTCTCCATAAAGGTGTTAACCTCTGAGGAATGTCATTCCTGGTTGGAGCAACAACCTTCATTCCCTGCCATTTGGTCTTTTAAAGGGTCAGAGAAACTTGCACATTGATCTAGGGGCAAGTTTTCTTTTCCTACTAGGCATGGACAGTGTTCTGCCCTCTACTGTTTCCTCTGGCCCAAGATTAAGTTCATGGGAAAATAAACCCCACCCCAGACTTTGTTCTTTCATTCAGGGTTGAGTTTTTCCTGACTGCTTCTAGTTCCTAGAGCCTATAGGTAAGAAGCAAAAGATATGCAATAGGGAATGAGAGGGAAAGGGAAATACGGCCTGGTTCAGACAGAGTTCCGGTATGATTTAGTTCTGTAACAGAATTAGATTCCCACCTTGTGATACATTGAGAATGTTTTACAGAAGTGTATTAACATTCTGGTGCTTGTTTGTAGTACTGCAGAATCACCATGATTCTTCAGCGGCTCTTCAGGCTCTCTTCTGTTGTTCGGTCAGCAATCTCTGTCCATTTGCGAAGGAACATTGGTGTTACAGCAGTGGCCTTTAATAAGGAACTCGATCCTATACAGAAACTCTTCGTGGACAAGATTAGAGAATACAAGTCAAAGCGACAGTAAGTGGATAATCAACCACAGTGTAAATATAAATATTGATAGTATGTGAGCTTTAAGTCCCAAACTTTATTTTCTTTATAAGGAATCCAAGGGAGAAGTTCACTAAATCTATTATCATTTAAATACATATCCTTTAAGGTTGTTATTTTGAACTGAGTTAACTTACAGAAGTACATAGAATCTTGGAAATCATTTTGCAGCTATTTTTAAGGAAAGTAAGTCCCCCGGACATGATTAACCTAAGTCCATAAAAACTAATAAGGATAAAACATAAGCATATTATTCTGATTCTCATAATGCCCTCTCTGTGGCCTCCCAATTTGGGAGAAATATAAACACCATTATTATTATTTTTTTCCTTTAAGCCCATTTACATAAGAGCAAAAGACTCTGCAGTGGCATGCATTAACTCCAGGAAAATCGTGATTACAGAGTCGTACTGTTTTGGAGATGAATGGCCACCTTTGTGATCATTAGGTCCATGCCATTTTCCTACATCTTAGGAAAAGTAGTATATGTCAACTTCCAGTTCCATTTTCTTTTCAGTTAGTCATCTACCTTGTGCAAAGTACTGGGCTGTTAACATTGTTGGCTCACACTGAATTTTTACAATCTTAAAATATGATAGGTGTAGAAAGCTTATGGACAAGAATACATAAGATATAAGGTTTAGACAGTGACATACTGTACTGTTTATAAAGCTAATAGGAATGTAAATTTTAGCTGAAGGCCTTTTGGAAGGCTTCACTGTATAGTTATTGTTTTATCACGGCTTTGAGGGCAGTTGTGGGGTCATTCAGCCCTCTTGAGAATCTCATCAATAGCTTATAAAAGTTATCTTCACACTTTAAAAACAAACAAAAAATGCAGAATTTGATTCCATGACTTTGCTTTTAGCTTGAAAAGATTCTGTGACATGCAGAAGCCTATCAACAGACACCCACAACAGGGGGTCAACCTCAGGACAGGAGTAGTGGGTGTGAAGGTAAATTGGGGCAGGAGGAAAAAAATGATGTCAGCTAAGGGGCAAAAATTAGAGAACACAAAATATATTCAAGGACTTGTGTAATTTTGTTTCCCTAGAGAATAGGGTACATGAAGAATGTAGTAAACAGTAATAATTGATTAAAAGTAGAATGAGGGAAAGCTGTTAGTTTTAATTGGCAGTTAGGGTGTGTGTGAGATGGACATTTGTAAGCAAGTAAAGGTTTTAAAATAGTATAGTGGTCATACATGAGATTGCTCTGAATTAGAAAAATAATTGCTATGTAGTAGGATTGGAATGAGAAGAGAACAAAGACAGCTATGTTAGGAAAACATAAGTGTTAAAGAGAACAGTCTCTTAGTTTATAGCAGAGGGCATATAAAAGTGATGGAATCAAGATGTTAAGAACCTGAGAACTGATCCTAGTGACCTGGTGGAGAGGTGGAGGAGAGGGAACAAATAGAAGCAAAACAAACAAAAACCAGACTTTTGAGGTTGGGTGACTAACAAAAATGTTTTGCTAGTACCAAAAATAAGGAAGAAATCTAATTGAAGGGATTAAAATGTATTAAGATACCCTGTGCTCTGTAGACATTGTTAATAAAATTCTTACAATAACCTATAAATGTTGTCCCCATTTTATAATGAAAAGTTTAAATTTGCCAAGAAGTACACAGCTGACTAAACAGATACGTAGAACTGATTGAGAAATTTGTCTCCTCTCCAGAGGTGTTGTGGCATCATGGTTTTGAGTCTGTTCCCTCTAACTGTCCTGAAAAGTTTATCTGATAAGTCAGTTCTTGGCAATGTGGTGACTCCTAAATCTAAAGTCTTCAGTTTGTGCAAGCATCCGCATGGAGAGGTGTTCTGAACATGGACCCTGCCTCGTGGTTGCAAAGTGAAGCAAACAACTGTCTCTAGGGTCTCTGCTTTGTCCTAGTCACTTTGCAAAAGCCTAAGGAGATAATAATAAACAAGACAGACAGTAAGACTTATAGTCAGGCTGGATGTGGTGGCACACGCCTGTAATCCCAGCACCCAGGAGGCTGAGCCAGTAGGATCTCTGTGAGTTTGAGGCCAGCGTGAGCCACATAGTGAGTTCAGGACAGTCTGGACTACATAATGAGACCCTGTCTCCAAAAAAAAACCCCAAAAAAGTCACAACAAAAAAATCATATTAAGTTGAGGAAGTAGATTATTTCTAGCCCTTTTTTCTTATAAAAGTGCATATTAAAATTAGAATCAGCATTATCCATTAGTAACCGTTATATTGTGAGGATTTACTGTTTCTTCTGAAAACAGTTGCTAAAGCTCTGTGCATACTGAAACTGGAAGACAGTTCTTAGAGTGTCTGGTTGAAAGCTCTATAGTATTTAGAGTTGTACTATCCATTTTGGTAGCCTTTATCTGTGAAACTATTAAAATTCTATTTTTAATTCCAAGTAAGTATAAATAATTCAGTTCTTCAGTCACTTTATGTATATTTGTAGTGGTCATGTGCAGACATGGCTAGGTGTGGTATTTCTGTAACAGGAATTTCTGATGGACAGTACTGACCAAAAAGAAAGGATCCATAGTAGACACCATGTACTGGTTAGCTAGGCGTGGCCTATGTCTGTAATCCCAGCTAATCTGAAGGCTGAGGCTGAGGCTGAGGCAAGTTTGAGTGCAGTTCATCCACTTAATGATTTGGCAAAATAAAAAGGACCAGAGATATAACTGAATTCAATCCCCACTACCACACACACACACAAACTAAATTCTTAAACTGGCCATGGTGGGACATACCTGTTATCCCAGCACTTAGGAGGCTGAGGCAGAATTGCTGCAAGTTTGAGGCCAGCCTGAACTACATGGTGAGACCCTGTCTCAAAAAATAAAATCTTAAATTGGTCTGCATTTTTTGGTAGAATTCTTTAACATAAATTCTCCAGTTCTTTGAAACTTGGGGTATGTGGGAAAATGTTATGACCCTTAAAGGAATGTTCACTTTAAATTTTTTTGGTTTATGGGTTACCATTGATAAGAAGGCAGTAACATTTATGACACAGATTTTCTGCAGAGAATTACTGCATTGCTGTTTGGTCCTGCTGTGCTGCTCCATAATGCTGTATTGCTCTTTCCAAAGCACAACTCTAATTTTGTCATTTTATTGCTTAGCACATAAACTCTAAACTGTTAGGCTCAATAGTCCAGGTCTCCCACGATCTGGGTTTTGGGGTTTGTCTACATCAGTAACATTCACCATGTACAGCCAGTGCTTTACCACCACAGTGTCTTTGTTTTTTCAGTCTCAAATTCAAGTCTGGCACAGATGACAATTGTCTCAATTGCTGTTTGGTTGTTTTTTATTTTTTTGAGACACTATGTAGTTCAGGATGACCTTGAACTCACTGTGTGGGTTCAAACTCCAAGCCCACCTTTACTTAATGAGGTTTTCCCGATTAGCTCAGCAAAGTGGTCTTTCCTCAACTTGGACTTTTTGTTAAGCCATGTCTTTTCAGGCTGCCTTGGGATTTTCAGTCTTCTGAGTGGTGGGACTACCAGCTTATTTTTATTTTTTGGTGCAGGGGATGAACAAAGGGCCTGGAGTGTAGTAAGCATGTGTTGTACCACTGAGTTCTACTGAGGTGTTTTGTTTTGTTTTTGAACAGGCTCTCATTTTATAGTTCAGGCTGTCCTAGGCTCACTTTGTAGCCCAACCTGGCCTTGAACTCTTAGTGATCTTTCTCCTCAGCCTTCCAAGTGCTGGGATTTGAGGCATCTGCCAGCAGAACTGGCAACCCTAAGGTCTTTTAAAGGCCACATTGATGGCTGACATAAACCAGATGATAATAATAGATAACACTAGGTGTGCACTGTATGCATTATTTCTTTAATTCTCTCAATGTCCCTGTAGGTAGGACATTCATTTCTAGATGTGAAAGCTAAAGTTTAGAGTGCTTCACACCTTGCACTGGTTTGCACTTTTACTAAATGGCACAGCTGACATTCAAATGGAGTCAGCCCTTTCTGCCAGACCCCACAGATACCTTGTTAAACTCAGACTCTGATAGCTTCTTAGTATGTATCTTTGACACTAACAAATCTTGTGTATTAAATTTGTTTAAAGTTACCTTATTAATGTGAAAGCTTGTATTAAGAGTCAAATTGAAATTCAGGTAGAAATAACTTGTTTTATTCTGAAAATCTGCTCTTCCCTACATGCTACCTTTAACAGGTCTGTTGATGGTGCAGAGTAATTTTGCTTTTTTAAGCTAGTGCGTTGTTAGTTTTTATTTGCCCCTTTTTGTCACAGGACATCTGGAGGACCTGTTGATGTTGGCCCAGAGTATCAGCAAGATCTGGAAAGAGAGCTTTTTAAGCTGAAGCAAATGTATGGTAAAGCAGACATGAACACATTTCCTACCTTCAAATTTGAAGGTAAGTTTCTGATCACAGATTTTTATAGGGAAGTCTTTCCAATGGAGAGTATTTATGCTTTTTTAATTGTTTAGAGGATTAAACGATAATTATATGTAAAATTTATTAGGACCACATTATGTAGAGGCTATCAGATAAATGTTTGTCATTAGTATGAGATTATATAACATAAGGTTGAATGGTGAGGTTCTGAAGTCCAAATGCTTGACCTTGATTCCTGACAGTATAACTTGCTATCTGTGTGATCATCTGACACTTTGAGGAGTTAGTGTTTCCCTCATATAATGGTTGTAGTTAAAAGATATGGTAGATACTGTCAGTAGAGCCTCACTCATAGAAGGTGTTAAGTGTTTAGCTATTGTATTTCTGTGTAGATGTTTAGAAACAAATGTTCATTTAAAAACTTCAAGCCAGGTGTGGTGGCGCTTTCCTATAATCCCAGTACTCTGATCTTTGTGAGTTCAAGATCATCCTGGACTACAAAGTGAGCGCAAGGTCAGCCTAAACTGCAATAGCAAAACCCTGTCTCAAAAACAGTAAATACATATGTACATACATACAGACCTCAGAAGATGCATGAGTTAAATCTTCATTCTAAATAATCCATGTTATTGCTGTATGGCTAAGCTTGACTGGAGCTTTTTTCCCTTTTAGATCCCAAATTTGAAGTTATCGACAAACCTCAGGCTTGAAGAAATATTGTCAAATTGACCTGGTAGTTTGCTATGGATTTGTTGTATAATTAATAAGTATCGGAATAAACATACATTTCACAACTGTCCAATGTTCTTTCAATTCTGATTTCAAATAAATTATTTGATGATGTTGAACCTATACTTGAGCATGTTGACTTCTGTTTTAGGGTTTTTTGAATCCCTTTGTTTGGTTATAATGAAGCAGGTACAGCTTGCCCATCGCTGTTGCATATTCTTCTCAGTGTAGTGAGTCTTGTTTCAGTAGTGCAAACTTACTGCTTACAGTGAGCCAGCATTTTCTAAGGAAGTGCTTACTGTGGAGACATGTTATCCCTTTCCCAGAATAGGAAGCTATAATTTATTTTTTTTAACTTATTTAATAATTGTTTTGTTTTGTGTTTTCAAAATGGGTTTAAGGTTGGCCTTGAACTTCAATACTCCTGCCTCACTTTCCCAAGTGCTGGAAGAAATTTTAAGTTTTTTGTCATAGCTTTGTCAGAAACACAAGTATAGTTTTAAGAGTTCTCTCCAGACTGAAGAAGAAAAGTTTTGGGATAATCAGAGAGGAGGGTTCTTTCGGCACTTACTTTGAAAAGGTTAAACTAGGGACTCGGTGTAGTTTAAAACAGGTGTCTGTCTCCCTCCCTCCTCCTCCCCTTTCATTTCTGTGTCTCTCCTGTCTCTTGCTCTCTTTCTCCCCCTCTCTGGCAGTACTGGAAAGTTGGCAGACCTCCAGACTGAGAAACGAGATTCTAATCTTAAGCAGCTAAAGAGCCAGCCTTGCCTCTGCAGATGGTAGGGATGTAGTTTCCTGGGTTTTACTGAACAGTAGGTGGGTGACTCTTCCTCTGCATATTAAACAGTTCTAAAAATTTTAACCAGTTGAGCTATTTTTATTAATGTAAATTTTAATCAAACAAAGGGAACTGTGGATGAAGGAAGTTCTTCATGAAGTTATATTGAAAAACAGTCATTCCAGATTTAGTTAGATTAAAATCCTAACTAAAGATAAATTGAATCTGGTTACAAACAGCAACAATATTAAAACAAAACAAAACTTGTTATTAAAGATTCTTGAGCCTTAATCTTTATATAACACAATTTCACTGCAGGAAAATGAAAATGGTCAAAGAATTACAATGGGATTTTACCAATTGTTAGTATTCAAGTGTTTCAAATTAAAAAAAGCAAGTGGAAACACAAATCTGGACTCCCATGACCCACAGATAGGTATACTTTTAATAATTAGAACAGCATTCATACTGTGTCCTTTGTGTAGAAGGCATTCTTTACAAATAACTTTTTTTCTTAGGTGTATACAGTATTGAAGATGATACATGATATATAGCTGGCACAAAACAGCATTAGATGTTTACAGTGCATAAAATAAATCCTCTAGACTTCGATGTCTTTTGAAGACGCTATTAGTAAAATTAAGGCACCACGTCATTTTTCTTTACAAATACAGATTTCCGTGATTTAAATTGAAGTAGTTGATCATGTGTGATTTATGTATGCCAGAGGAGGCATCCTTGAGAGTCATATATTCATTCCCTTGGTACTTGGCAAATTAAGAAAACATTCCTTAAAGCAAAATCTGTCAGTTAAACTATAGACAACATTTGGCTAGATTTTTACAAAAGCTTATAAATAGGGTTTTTTTGAGACAGTCTTGCTGTGCAGTTTAGCCTGGCCTTGAACTCACTCTGTAGCCCAGGCTGGCCTGAAACTCTTGAAGTGATCCTCATTCCGCAGCCTCCTGAGTGCTGTCATTACAGGCATGCGCCACCACAGCCAGTTCGGTGTTTTTCCTGTCATATGCCACCAGGAATTGAGAAACTGCCTGTGTGCTTTATCTTAACTGTGCCTGTTTTTGTAAATAAAGTTTTATTAGAAAACAGACATGTACATGTGCTTTCTTGTCTGTGGCTGCTTTTGCAGTGGCAAGCTCCAGTAGTTACAGGAACCATATGGCTTAAAATGTGCTTTACAGAAAGTGTCTGCTGACCCGTGACTAATACAGTGACAATTTGACTTTGGGGACAGAGCTGTGTTACAGAAGCCAGACTTCCAGGGAAGAGTCTTGTGAGAAGCAGTGAATGCCACACGCAAGTCAAAGGGGAGCAGGCTGACAGCAGGCATCTTCCCAGGGACCTGGTGCCTAGGTGCACACCAGGTGTTCAGTTTTTTCCAGGAATCCTGAGCATCTGCTTTGTCTACTGGGTAAAAGCAGATTCTTTTGATAGCAAATGAACTATTCTGAATATTGTCAAAGGTAATAAGTGATCTTTGCATCTAGATTTGCCTAGAATAGTGAACCTTAGGTATTTTGTTTTTAATGTGGACTGAAAAATAATGCTTTTTAAACAGCCTACTTTGTTTTTTATCATTAAAGGAACCCTTGGAATTCACTGTAACATTAGTCAGAGGCCTCTTTACCCAATTCAGAAAACACATGCTAACCCCTCCCCACTTTTAAATTTCATTCACATTTCTCCCCTCCATATTCCTTGCTGTAAGGAGGACTGGCAGCCTCCTGACCATAACCATGAAGAAAGCCTGGCCCAGCATGTCATTGACTGGTTTTTAAGGACAGAGAATTATGAAGTAAACACTCAGACAGAGAAAGGTATCTGCAAAGGTGGGCAGACTCTAGCAGCAAGTTCTGATGCTGCGCTTCCTGATTCCCTTCTCAGAGCTCTTGGGGGAAGGGGAGAGAGCGGAGGAAGCCACATGGGTTTGTGTTTGAGTCTCAAGATTATGTCATCTGGGAGATAGTAGGTGTGTGTGAGCTCTGGGCATCAGCTATTTCTCTTGTTCTTGGTTCTTAGAAATACAATTAAGTAGAAAGTGCAAATCCAACCCTGCTGCTCGTCTTCGGTGGATACATTGGTGATAAATGAGCAACAGCCTAAGGATTATATTTGGGGGATGAGGATTCTTTCCTTTTGCATGTCAGAGTGTTTTCTGAAGGCTCCTAAATCAGACTTGCATAGAGGATATGTGAAGTCATAATTTGTGGATTAACGTCAGAATCAGTATGCAACAGTACTTTCTTCAGAAGTTACTGGTTAATATTTCATAAATCCCATATTACTGGTATTTTGATTTTTTTAAATCCAGACACAAGGACCCAGATTGTATTTTAGATGATGACAGAATTGTTGAAATAATTTCTGGTGAGTTAAATAAAAGTCATAAAAATTACAATAAAATACCAATTTGATTTCCTCATATACATCTTCCCAAATGTAAGACAACACAGAATTTTATAATACTTTAATAACCTGGATAACAAATGTAGTTTTGGTGTATCTCAAAAGTGGACTTCTTAAATTATAAAGGATTTTGTGTGCTTGAAATCCTAAGGAAAGAAAGAAAAAAAAGTTGAAAAAACAAGTACTAATTCATATTTAAAGAAATATGTGTTAAGTCATAACAAAATATGTCCACTATAAAATTCTTAGAGATAAAATCAGGTGTGTATTTAATTAAATCAATCTTATTAGGAATTAAATAAGTAAATACTGGAAGACATGGGACTTGAAATTAAGGAAATAAAAAGGCTGACGGGAAGGGAGAGGAAGGAAACTATGTCTGTTAGGGATGTAAAGTGGCATCCAGGGAGTAGAGGCCAGGGCTGTCCTGTGCACATCCTGCTCAAACACTGGCTTGCAGTTGTCAGGTGACAATTCTGCAGTGGGGCAAACTGGAATTGAAGGAATTGAATTGTAGCCCTGAGCTGATGAGTCAACTGCGAGAAGGACAAAAAGGAAAGGCTTTTTTTCTTTCTGAGGTAGACACAAAGTGCCTCTTACTGTTTGGCGGGTGGGATTATTTCATTCCATGCTTATGGAGTTCTTTCTATGCACTCTAAGGACAAATACAACTCACAGTAACACATTGCCTGGTCCTTGACCAAAGAACAGGATGCTCTCAGTGGAGTAAGCTGCAAAATTTGGTGGCTTTCATGATAGATTGGTTTTAAAAACCAAATGTTTACAGTAAAGACTTTATGGAGCAGTGAATGCCTGGTAACTACTAGTTCATTAGAATCATGTAAGCATTAAAAATACTGATATCCACCGATGTACCATGCTCTACTGAAGAGAATGATGAGATTGCTCCAAAGTACTAAGGAATTCTAAAGTACTAAGGAAACAACTTCATTTCTCAAGAAAGTATGTAGGCTTCTAAAACCCTGGAAATGTCTCTCATCTGATTCCTAAAAAAATGATTTGGGAAGTTGATTATCCACCACAAGAACTACAAAACCTAAGCTGTGATATAATTTACTGCTTCACTATAGTATTTATGAATGTGGATGTTTAAGTATCTAAATTAGTTTCTCCAAAACCATCTGAATTACATGACTATTGCTTTTCAAGCATTTCCCAAATATTCTTTTGAGCAATAGCAGAGGATGTTGCATAATTCTAAAATTTCCAAGTGCTTTAAATCGTCAAAGCAAGTTTTAGAATCACAGAGTGGCTGGGAGCATTCTACTGGGTCAGCTTGCCAGAAGCAAACTGCTCCTCCACCATTGTTATCCTGTGACTTAATTGCCTCATCTATCAAATGGAGCTAAAAATGCCAGTCCCTGTGTACTAAAGAGGCAGACTAGTAATAGAATATGCCATGAGGGAAAATAATAGGATAAAGATCACTTCCTGGAATTGTTCTACAAATACCAGGTACAGGACCTTTATCACGCCATCCCAGGCAGGGGAAGGAAGCTAACATTTATTTAGATTCCTTTAAATCCCAGTAGTTGACACTAATACAAAGTTTATTAGAAGTAAAACTTAATAACTGCCATATAATTGTGTCAGTGCCCTGCCTTATTCCCTCAGTACCTCCACTCTGTAGACCTGCTCCAGCAATACTCACGTTTTCGCTCATTGTACTTGCATTTGACATTGCATTCCCCTTCCTGTTTGTGGGATATGAAAGACAGTATTTACTACATGGTCACCTCCAATTCCGAAACACTATAATTTATGCTATTCCATATCTCAGCTGGAAAATGTGTATTTATCTTAGGTAGGAAAAAACCCAAACAATATTAACTGAATTTCTTAAATTTATACACAATAGCCACAGAGGAAGCCATGCCAGAGTGTTAGTATAAATGAAGACTTGTGCCTCTCAATGCAGCCTGAAGCTAATATACTAACGATCTTTGTGGCATACACAAACAAGATTACATTATAATGCACTAACATTAAATATTTTGTTATTTTTTGATACAAGGTCTCATTTTATTTGGTCAGGCTGGCCTTGAACTCACTCTGTAGTCCAGGCTGACCTTGAGCTCACAGTGATGCTCCTGCCTCAGCTTTCTGAGTGCTGGGACTACAGACATGTACCACCACAACTGGCAATTATAAACATTTTGAAAGTTTAATTATTATTTCAGAATTCATTTTGATCTATGTAGGTTTCACGTGGTAACAAAGATTCCAGTAGAAGCTGAACAGATTTTGAAGGCTACAGATTTAACACATGAAAGGACAGGTGTTCAAGAATAAAGACCCTCCTGTCCAAATTACTGCCTAGTTTGACAAAGGCATTAGAGGAAGGAAACATGAGCCTTTACTGCTAATGTACAAGGCTACCTTTCCCCTGCTCAAAACCCTCCAGTTACTTAGCTCCTTACTTAGTAAAAGTGGGAATCTCACAATTGCCTGAGGGCCAAGTGTGGGATGAGGTGAGGTGGTGGCTGTGTATCTAGGCTGCTCTTCCGAAGGCATCTCTTTTGCTAGTGTTAGTCCTGATAACAGACTTCATCTTGACTTTGTACTGGGATATTAGGAGATTGAGAGACCAGTGTTGTGCCAGGCATATTGGAACAGGGAATCAATGACAGCCAAGTCTTCGAAGGATTTAGATGAAGCCATGGCAGCTGGGGGTAGAAGAAAATGCCCTTAGGGCCACAGCTCAGTCTGCCATGTCCATTTATACAATAAGGACTGTCCTATATAAGGCAGATGAACTTGGGCTTTGGCGAACTTATCCATATCTCATGCACCACTGACTCCCACATTTCCACCTCCTGTTATTTCCCCATCTCCAGATGCATGTATTCATTCACTTGTGTATTATCCCCTACTTGCAAATCTGATAAGCTTAGCAACTATAAAAATTCCAGACACTGCAGACCTTGTCACCCACTGCCTTTACTGCTCCCAAGCCTGCTCCTCCTGAAATCTATGGTTTTGTAAATGGAATTGACAGTTTTAATTCATCCTGCTCAAAATATTGGAGCCACCTTCCATTTCTTGCTTCTTTGCACAGCACATATCCAGCGGATCAGCAAACCATCAAAACTCTATCCAGAATCCTGTCACTTCTGTATATACTTTGATACCAGCCACCGTTTTCTCTTGTCTCAGTTATGGCAGTAGCTTCCTAACTGTTCTGCCTGCTTTGCATCTCAACAGTTGCTCTTGTCAGAGCAGCCAGCATGAGCTTTGAGGAATTAAGATACCACCCCTCTCCTTGGAGCCCTTCAGTGACTTCCTATTTAACTCAGTGCCAAAACCAAACTCTGCAAAACTGCCTTGCAGAATCTGCCTATTAAAAAACCTGGTCCCTGCAACATTTGTGCACTCATATCTTCCTTTCCTGCACTCTGTCCCATTACACTGGTCCCCTTTTTGTCCCTTGGACATTCTAGTCATCCTGCCCTGAGTGATTTCCACGTCTTCTCTCCTGTGCGTGAACACGCGTAGATCCCCTCACAGCTTGCTTCTGTACTTCCTTGAGGTCTTCTCAGTGAAGCCTTTCTCCATTGTCTATTCAAAAACTGCAATCTCCACTCCAACCCTTTGCCTTTTCCCTTTCTTACTTGCTTTTTTTCAGAGCATCCCCTCCCTGTTCTCTTCTTCTTCCCTCCCCCCATCTTTGTCTGTGTCTCTATCCCTGTCTCTGTCTCTCTGGGGGAGGGTCTCACTGTGTTACCCAGGTGGTCTTGAACTTGAAATCCTCCTGCCTCAGCCTCCTGAGTAGCTGGTGTCCATAGTACTTATCACACTCTGCATCTCTATGGTATACATATTTGGGTATTTTCTGACTTTCTCAACTATACTGTAAGTTATATAAAGCAGTACTTTGTGGGGATTTTTGTTTGTTTCTTTTTTTTTGGCCTGCCATATTCACTGTTGTATTACCAATCCCTAGGATAGTGTTGGGCACAAAGTAGTTATTTAATTAAATATAAAAAAAGTGACTAAAATTTATGCAAATTTTTAAGTTTATAGGAATACAATAAGTATATTTTAAAGAGCAGAACTACAGAAAGACTTACAAAGTAAAACTAGTGACTGTGTTTCTCTTCTAGTCAGTCCATCATCATTTACATGTAGGCATGAGGCACAAGGTAGGATGTATTTTATGATGAACTGAGTAACCTGCCACCGGATTCAGTCTGCATTAAAACCTGATGTCCTACTGTTGACTTTAAATGGACAATTATCAGAATATTAGATATGATAAAAAGGCATGCATTTTAAGAAAGTATACTTACTGAAAGGAAGTTTCTTCTACAAAAGAAAAAGTATATATCATTATTACAAGAATTAATATGATGTGACAGATTCATTTAAAAATGAATTTTGGCTTTATTTCTTTTTAATCTTCATCCTTACTTGCTGACATGTTTTTTGTTTGTTTGTTTTTTGTACCAGGGGTTGAACTCACAACCTTGCGCTTTCCAGGCAGGTGCTTAGGCCTCTGAACTAAATCCCTAGCTACGTGGGTATCTTCTAAACAAAGGGCTAGCGAATGTTTTCTATAAAAACTATACCACAAGTGTTTTCGGTTTTATAGGCTCAGAGGCAAAATCTGGGATATTACACAAATACTTACAGAACTAGAGAGAAAAAAATGTATAAAATTTTATTTATAAAATTCAAAATATAATAATAATGAAACCCTTACAATACATGCCTACTAATTAGAAAAGAATTCTTTTATGGGAGCAAACAGTTATTTTCATTAGGGTTCAAAGTTAGTATTCCCTATCATCAAATAACAAGTTCTTATCTGTACAAACCATATAAAATCAGGTAGGAGACTGGATTTGGGCCATAGGTCATTGTGTGCCAACCCCTGTCTCAAAATTCAAAAATCTGATTCTCTAGAATAGATTTTCTGCCAGATGAAAATGAAAGCAATATTCTTAGTAAGTAGCTAGAATCCAACGAGGCAGCTCTTAATTCAGTATTTTAAGAAACATGTGTTTATCTTCATTAAAAATAGACAGGTATTTTTTGCAACTATAGATTAAAAAAATGACAAAAATTTGGGAGTATAATCTTACTTGCCTGTACTTCCACTGATGGCCAGCAGGGGGACACAGCTAGATTCCATTCATCAAACTAACATCCGACTAAATAAATACACCATTACCGGGGATGGCGAACCTTGTGGAAGCTTCAATAACTAATAGCCGGCTACCGCACACGTGCCATGGTTTTGCCACCACTGCCAGAACAATACTATTAATTCACGGAACAGTTATCTTAATTATAGGAAATCATGCATCTGTGTTCCTGGAAATATTTTATGACATGTAAGATCTACTTAAAGATATTATCCGAAACGCCTTTTAAACTTGATTTATTTTGTTACTTTTTAACCCTAAATTCTAAAATTAATACCCTCTCTAAAGCATTGGGTTTAAATTTTTGTTTTGTTTCGATACCGGGTATCAAATCCAGACCTCAAGTTTACTAGGCAAGTGCTTACACCACTGAGCTAAATCCCTGGGCTCCTTGGGCTTACATTTTTTATGCTATAAATTTATTCATGGCTCCATTTAAAAATTCAGCTTTACACATTATTGCCAGTGGATTTCATGGAGTCCTGTGGCTTTGAGCTCTCAAGATATTTAAAAACTGGAAATGAAAAAAAATAAATAAAAGGGATGAAACATTTTAAAATTTTCAACATTTACATCAAACTTACTGCATCATAAAAATGGAGTTGGACGTTAAAAAGGCCTAAACTTCAAGAACTAAAATGCTTGTTCAAAAGTTCTTCAAATAAAATTATTCATTTATTTATACTGGGGATTGGATCTAGGTCATTTACATGGGGATTGAATCTAGGCCTGTATATGACTTTAATTTTATGAGATAGGGTCTTGCTAAGGCACCAAGATGCCCAAGTTAGTCTCCAACTTGTGATCCTCCTGCCTTACCCCTCAGAGTACCCAGATTACAGACCCGCACTACCATGCCTGGCGGGTTTCTGATTCTGATTGAACAATTCTATTCTGTAGTTATGCTAATTGTGATATTCAACATTCCACTCTTCACTAATAAAACATTTCAGGGGTGGGTTTCAATGAAATTGCTTCTAAAACTAGAAAGCAATGTATATCTTGAGCTGTAAAATTCTGGGGCTGGGATGTAGCTCAATAGTAAGGCCCTTCTCTTGAGTGCATGGATCTAGATTTGAGCCCAGTTCCTCCAAAAAAAAGGAAAGAAAGAAGGGAAGGAACAGAAAAAGGGAGGAGGTATGGAGGGAGGGGAAAGCAGTATATAACCCCTAACTTTACAGGGTCTTATATGTGTATGTAATTACACTATAAATATCAGTCTACATTGAGTTGTTACATATTTAAGGTATTACTTGGGATTCTGCAACAAAGGCAGCTTTTTTTTTCCTCTATGGCTACCTATACACTTTATAACCTACCTGTATGTTATTTTGAACATTATCTGTAGCAGAAAAATCAATGAAAACCACACTCCAGAGTTCCTTAGTTCTTAGGGGAAATAGTGTCTAACAAGAAAACTCTATATCTACAGGAAATCATGTATCAAAGAAAGTGAAATTCACTTACTTGAAAAGTAGCCTTTTCTCTGAGCGTAGCACACACCGAGGCCACATGCACAAATCACTAAGACCACAGCTACTACAGCTGCGATGATGCCACTTAGGCTGAGGTCATCTGTCATGTGAGATAAATCATGCATAAATTCACACCTAATAGATAGATAGATGGTGTCACTAAACAGAATTTGCTGAAAAGGCTCCCTTTCATAGCTTGCTGAAAGTACAGTTTCCTGTTTTGTAGCCTGTTTAACCAACTTAATTCCAAGACGCGGTGTAAAACTGATTGAAAATATTCACAGAACTAAGGTGAGCAAGAATGTTAGACTTTAAAATCGTTGTAAGAGTCTTATATTTTAAAAAAATTCTGTGATCTAGAAGTAAAATGTATAGTATTTTCTGGTATTCATTTGGGTTATAATAATTCACAGGTCAGGTTGGAAGACATTTTAGTTCAAGTATTCTATCACATTCCCTTCAGCCCAAATTTTACTTAAAATTTTTCAACATTATTATTTGTGATTATTTCATAAGTAATGTGAATGGCTTCAAAGAGAGAGTATACCACTGTTATTCTATAAATCTAAATGTCAGAAGCACTTTTTTTCTTGAATCTATATAAGGATATATATATCCCATTATATATAATCATTAAACTATTATCCCACTGAGTTTTAGATAAGTTTCAATTAATTAAACAAGATTTTTACTGCTGCTCTTGTCATTTCTCCTTTAACTAATACAATTAGATTTCTTGGACCCAAGTTTGGAATGACTATCATACTAGCAACTTATGAGATCTTTTTCTTGGATTGTTTCTATTGTTTAATAATTGGATTAACTTACCAGGCTTAATATTTCTGCAAATTGAGAACTGTATCAAAGATACCTTCATTCAAGTCATTGATAAAATCAGCAACATGACTTTACTAAGGAAAGAGCTATGGAACAGACCAGTTGGCACCTCCATTCATGACACAACCTGTTAGCTTGCCCTGCATGTGCAATTCATCTACGTGTAATTTCTTTTTTTTTTTTTTTGGTACTGGGGATCAAACTCATGACTTTGTGCTTGCCAGGCAGGCGCTTATGCCACTGAGCTAAACCCCCAGACCCTTCCTTTTAATCTATCTATGTGTAATTTCATCTAAACATTTGGGTTGCATTTCTGTGCCTTGGTCACAGAGATTTCATGAGCTGTTTTTACTTACATCTTCTTATGCATTTATTAAAGGTGCAATTCTTCAAAGGGTTCCCTCTTCCCTGTGGTGCTAGGGCTTGAACTCTTGGCCTTATTGCACTATATCCCTAACCTGGGATATGTTTTGGGGTACCTAAGGCCTTATGCTGGTAGGCAAGCACTGAGCTACATTTCCAGCCCTTTTTACAAAAAATTTTTAAAATGTTCTTATTTTGAGATAGATTCTCACTCAGTTGCCCAGGTTAACCTCAAACTTTGGGTCCTCCTGCCTCAGTCACAGAAGCTGGGATAACAGGCCTGCACCACCATGGCTGGGCTGGGAAAGCAAGTGTTAATTAATAATGATTGAATTACTAGGAGAAAATATTAGCATTTTTCTTGACAGTAACTATAGGCATTTTAATGTGTATGTTTTGGGAAAGACTTCTTTTCTTCTGTCTCTGTCTCTGTCTCTGTCTCTTTTTGTGAAACTGAGGGTGGAACCCAAGGAGCACTGGGCCATTTTTTAATCTTGAGAACAGGTTTCACGAAGTTGCTCAGCCTAGCCTTGAACTTGCAATGATTCTCCTACCTCAGCCTCTGAGTAGCTGGGATTACAGCCATGTATCACCAGATTCAGCTTTTTGGGAAAGACTTTCTAAAAAATATTGTTTAAGTAAGTGTGCTTACTTACTTAAGCACACTTTGTGTTTAATTATATAATGGTTATTGACTGACCAAAAAAAAAAAAAGGAAGCTGTCCTGTAGTTTGCAATGGATTTGATGCCTATGACGAAGTCTCCAAAAGCCACCTTCTAACAAACAGCAGTCTTGACCAGTAAGCCAAGTCACGGAATAAAACCTGTTACTTTCTTCAGTGGATAGAAGATGTTGAGCAAGTCGTGCAACCAACCACAATGTCTTAGTGAAGAGAACAATAAAAGAAAGCTTAAAAAGAAGGCATCTATAAAAGGAAGGTACTAACTAACTGAAAGGAAAGGAGCCGGACTGCTAAAAGTAGATAAAACGGCATCTGTTGGCGACTCAGACTGGAAGTCCACAGATCTGTGCCTCATTTTGTATATTTAAAAAAAGAATTTTCTTGTGGATGGTTAACAGATTCTAGTTTCTGTAATGCACATTTATTTATCGTGTACTTCTGTTTCAGGGTACAGTGACATTAACCCCTTAGAAGCCATGTCCAGCACGTCACTTTTATTGCACAACTGAATTCAAAACACATAGCTTTCACCACAAGGAATAATTAAATCAAATTATTAAAAATGAATTTTTGAAAAGTAATAATATGCTCTGATGCACATAACCCAGAAAAGCTTCTTAAATACTGATTTTTATTGGATTCTATGAAGCTTATTTTGCAAAATATATATAATACATGGCAGCTATGTTTTAGAGCAATCCAGATCAATATCTACCCAATGTGTCTTTTTATAAAGCCTAATGCAGGACAAGTATAGCCTACTTTTTCAGAGTACTGAAAAAAATGTCAGCAACCATTTGATAACAATAACTACAGCAGCTAACAGGTATATAATGCTCACAAATGTAACAATGCAAGTCTAACACTTTCAAATACTGAATTTTATTTTATTTTTTGTACCCGGGATCAAACTCATGACCTCTTGCTTGCCAGCAGCAGGCACTTGTACCACTGAGCTAAACCCCTGGCCCTTAAATATTGAATATTTTAATCTTCTGTGAGGAAGGTATATTATCACTTCCACTTTGGGGTAACTGAGACATAGAAGCTTGCGTAAGATGATGTAGCTAATAAATAAACTAATTTTTACAGAGATAGAAGAAATTTCCACCCAGATTCCTCAGCCATTTACATACTGTATGACATTTAGCTTTTATGTGACAGATTACTCAGGAAAGCACACTGTACCAACACTAATTTGAAAAATTTTTAAATGTGTTACATATAGTGCTAAATACTCTTGGGTTGATTGGAAAATGGATTAAAAGCATAACGGCTGCTTCTTTGCACTACTGAGCTAATTTTAAATATTCCCTTCTATTTTTCCTTCCAGTTACTCAGACTTTTCTTTTCCATTGCTTCTTCCAAATACTTGCACACCCTAGTTGAAAACCATTTGTTCTTCCAATATGTCATGCTTACCTACTTGCATTAGTTTCTGGGGGCACCTGCGATATCCAACAGAGTTATGGGCTTCACAGGAATATTCTCCACTGTCCAGCTTGGACACTGAGTTAAATTTCTGTTTGTGGAAGGAAAACATAAAAACATTTTTAAACAATAAACCTCTAAGTAAGTTGCTAAAATAACTAGGTCCCTTACAGTTTATCAATTAGTTGGTCTTTACTTTTTAACAACTTGGGACTTTATATCTTAATTGTGAATTTGAAAACCTACCATGACTTTAATAGTAAGGAGCTAGACCTCTGGTTTAATTTGACAGAAAAGATGTAAATATGGATAAGATGCTTTTCCTCCACCTCCATTCTACTCCAGAAGCACTACAGTTAGGAAGGCAGTGGACACGGTTTAAAGTTTACAGTACCTGAGACTATTACACAGTCTAAGCCTCCTGGTGTAAGGATTAATGTACTTCATTAATTCACCAACCAGTTCATGGCAGCTGCAAATAACACTTTCTCTAAAGGGCCACACTTACCACCAGGACCTAGGAGATCTTCACTGGTATTACTTATAGGACTATAACACCAGATATTTTAAAAATTCTGTATCAGTGTATGAATGCCAGACATTTTGAAAATTCTCAAAAGACAAAGCCCAGCCCTTTGTCCTTTTACTCCCTGCCAAAGCAAATTAAAGGCAAAACTTCGATACAATAGAATTCATAATTGGTACCACTTGTTTTATTCCCTTGGAGAATTTCTGGAAGGAGTGAATTCAGATAGAAGTGAAGGAAGAAGGAGAGGGAGAGAGGAAAGGAAGGAAAGAGGGAGGGAAGAGGAAGGGAAGGGAGAGGGAGAGGAACGGAGGGAGGGAATGCAGCCCTGGACACCTTGAAGGCTCCTGCCACAGCCAGAGGGTAGGGGTAGGTGCTCGGAATCTTTTTCTCACTATTCTTCTCATCCTGTCCTCAGTCCTACAGCTGTCACACCTGACTGCACCTGTGGGAGCTGTGAACCTCTGAGGAGCAGGTTCTCATGGTCTTGATCCCTGAAAACACACGTTCCTAAAATAGCTGAGGCTTTGATCTGATTAACTTCTTTCCCTCTTTCCCTTTTCTTTACCCTCTGTCTACATCCACTGCCTTTCTGTGTATTTCAACATGGTTTGGTAGAAAGCCTTTCCTGGTTGTTTTCACCGGATGGAACCATCTCTCCCTCCTCACGAAGCCAAAATACTATTAGAATATCCACCATAAACTCAGAGCCGAGATTCCGTATTCATAACAAGTTGAGCTAAAGCCTAGATGGTCTTCTAACCCATGACGAGTGACAAGTAAAAAGAAGTCCCTGGCATCCATGGATTCCTTGTTCATGCCTCACTGAGGGACCTGCCTGGCTTCAACCTAGTGCACTCCCCTGACCTCCCAAGATGCTGGAGGAGGGAGGCTCGCTGAGGAAAGGGAATCTGTATCATTTCAGATGAGCCTTAGGCTTTTATCACCTGCTCTGAGAAAAAATAAATTCGAAAAGTAAATATAGCTGAGTGTGACAGCAGGTTTACCACCCCGTTTCTCGGTGGAAAGTTACTTGGACCTGCTGACTGCCCCTGCTGACTGCTGAAGGCCAGGGCATGGCCTTATTCGAGGTAGCTCCATCTTCCAGAAGCTGTCTTAGTTTGCAACTGTATCAATTTGCTTAGTATGTGTCAGAAAATCTAATTTTTAATTTTTCATGGGATTTTTTTTTTTTGGTGGTACTGGAGACTGAATCCAAGGACCACACACTAAGCTACATCAATCAGACCTTTTTTATTTTTTGAGGAGAGGTCTTGAACATGTGATCTTCCTGCCTCTGCCTCTCGGAGTGCCTGGGTGCCAGATAGACAGCTCCATGTCTGATTGGAAGATCTAGTTTTTAATGTTATTTTACATTAATAAAAAGAATGAAAGGACACATTATGGCCTCCTTTCAACGTTCATTAAAACCGTTATTATTACAGTGTCACCTCACTTTAAGAGTTTAAAATAATGGCTGCAGCGGCAGTTCTCCCACATCAATTTGCTTCTTGCTGGAGATTAGATTTTTGTTTTTTTTTGTACCAGGAATCGAACTCACTACTGCTCTTGCAAGGCAGGTGCTTATGCCGCTGAACTAAATCCCCAGCCCTGAGATTAGATATTTTTAAACTGACAAAAAAGCTTCAAACTCAATAGCCTCTTTTTTCATACCCACTTCTACCCAAAAAAGTCACAGAAGAAAAAGTTAAAAAAATTTTTTTAAGATATCCTTCCTCTAAGGAGCTGATGTTAGCTGGGTAATGGTAACATCACTCGTAACCCTAGTGCTCTGAGAGTCAGAGGCAGGAGGATCCCACGTTTGAGCTTAGTTTGGGTAACAGTGTGATTTCATCTCAAAAACTAAAAAGTGCTGAGGATACAGCTCAGTGCAAAGGCCCTGGGTTCAATTCCCAGCACTGAAGGAAGGAAAAAAGAGCTTATCAATCAGGGTATTTTCAAGGAGGAAACAATAAGAAAATCTGACTTAATGTAATAGGTATTTAAATCATGGAGCAACTGCAAAAAATCTAGAGTCATAGAATAAATGTAATGACAGAGACATTGTACCATGGGTCCATGGGTTTGCTGGGCACCACTGTCACATGATCAGCCCTGGTCTTAGGCCTCCTCCTGTGAGCTTTCACGCGTATCCCTGGTGGTGCTGAGATGTACTCACTCATCCCCTAAGCCCGGAAGGTAAGTCTAGGGAACTGCCTGATCCACAGTCCTAAACCAGACTCATCCTGCCTCAGGTCACTAGCTGGACCCTTGTTCACTCAGCCTGCAGTTTCCTGTGCTGTCTTCCACCTCCCACGGTAACCCTTCACACCACAGCTCTGCCGGTACTGAGGTCTTTGCTTCTCCTTGCTCCTCTCTCCACTGAACAAGCCAGTCTCCTCTACCACTTTAAACTGGAGTAATCATTTTGTCCAAGTGACAGTTATTAGGCCAATACCTGAAATGAACTTACCAGAGTTCCAGATTTTGTATTCATTGTGTATGAGCTGTTGGTGCTTCGGGAGTTTGGATTCTCTAGCAAACGGTTGCCGTCCTTAAACCAAATGTATTCAGGAGCTGGATTACCTTCCTTATCATGACATCGTAGCTCAACCACGGTTCCACTCACAGCAAAAGAGGGTATTTCACATGATGGAACTGCTGGAGCCACTGAACAGAGGAAGACAAATGGTATCAGTTACTTGTAAGCTAAATATGGATTTTAACACTCAGGAAAGATGTGCTTACCAGAGATGGTCCCCATTCAATAGACCTTTTTCCTTCCTTGGCACACAGTAGACCACATTAGCCCCTTGCTGTGGGGCGGGGTCATATGCATGAGTCCTGGCCAGGAGAATGTGAGTAAATGTGATACAGCCATTCCCAACCCTGACCTGTGAAAATTCCCTTCATGACTGTCCATTCATTCACTCCCCTTGTCCTCTCTTGCTACCAAGTAGCTGGAAACACCCATGGTGACCTTAGAAAGGCATGGATCAAAGATCTATGAGGCCTACATCAGGCTGAGTCTGTAATCTCATGAGTAGAGTGAAATGGCTCTACCACCAGCCCTGCCGCCAGTTACTATTTACTTAAATGAAAAAGAAATTTCTATCACATGAAGCCATTCACTGATAGTTCAAGGCGTATGTGTTGTAGTAGCAGACATTATCTTAGCTAGTACAATGGTTATCCTTTTCCTTTTATCTCTACTGCTTTCTTCACCAATGCGTTTAATGTTTATTGTCAATTGTATTCAAAAGAATTCAATTCTGAGGATATTTTGTAGGCATGATACCAAACTAAAATCCTATTCTGTCTATATCTGGGCCAGTTAGAAAGTATCAGCTCCAGGAATTAGTTATTGTGCTCTCAAGGATTTGAAAAGTAAAGCAGACTTCGTCAGATGATCTCACTTGCAGGAAACTCCGGGAGTGGTGTGGTAGGTGGTTTCTAGGGTTGGTGCTTCAAGGTCCCTGTCTTGGGTGTACGCACTTTCTCTCACTTACTGAATCCAGTTCTAATATCAGTCCTCTTGTGAAGGGATGTGGTCATGTAAGTAGGGCCCCAGTTCCATTGGCTTCGAGAGAGGGAGAGTGTACAGAGGGGCTGACCTAAAAACATGAGCTGTGAAAGGCGGCAAGCTTTCTCTGGCTGGTCCCAAAAGGGAGAGTCAGAGGACATGCCAAGCACACGAGGCTTTGGAAGGGGATTCGTCACACTGCCGGTGGAGAGACCAAGAGGCAAGGAAAGCGAGTGGCCTCTAAGAACCTCTGTGGCCCCCGGTAGGTATATAGCACTGAATGGGAACAAAATCTGCCAATATGAAGATGAGGCTGGAGAAGGATTTTCCCCAGAGCTTGGGCCAAGAAATCAGTCACCCAACACCTGACTTCAACTCTGTGATACCCTGAGTACCACTCGGCCTTGTTGCTGGACTTCTGATACATAGAACAGTAAGTGAACAAGTGAGTATTCTTTCAAGCTGCTAAATTCGTGATAATTTGTCACACGGTAACACAAAATGAATACACCAGCTGAATCCGCTGCTCATAAGCTTCCTGAATTATATTTTTTTCTACGCTAGTGCTTTACTAGTATTTCAGGAAAAGACTGGACAACATGAAAAAGGGAAAGGGAATTATTCTGTTTACTTGGCAGATTATAGGAATATTAATGAAAGAGAGATCACGTTCCTTTAACAACTACTCTGATCCTATCAGTTGTGGTTCTTACAGCAATTAATGTAGTAGGTTTGCAGCTACCCCATCTGGATCCAAATAATTTCATTTCTATTTATTCATCTATAAAAATCAGATTTCAGTGCAAATGAAGTAAAATTATATATACAAAGGTCCTAACACAGTAGCTGCAAAATATTTTTTTTAAGCTGAACACCTTCTAATCCTTGCAATGTCTAATTTTTAGATTTGTTGTTTTCCTATCATGCAATATTATTATAGATGACAAGAGAAGCAGTGTGTGTGTGTGTGTATATATATAGTACTTTTGAGACAGGGTCTCACAATGCAGTTCAGGGTGGCCTTGAGCTCACTTTGTAGCCCAGGCTGGTCTTGAACTTGCACTGATCCTCCTGCCTCAGGCTCCCAAGTGCTGGGATTACAGGCATGTGTCACCATGCCTGGCTATGAGAAGCAGTATATTATGTTGAAAGATATTAGAAAATGAAATCTTGAGGAAAATGCTCCTATGTATAGAGTAAGACCTTTAGGAATTACACCAACCTTAAGGAAAGGTTTTCTGATAATAAGTTAATGAGCCTAAAATTTGAGCACACACAGTAATACAGTAGGAAGAAACAGCCCACATCTTGCTGGAAAGGTGATACCTGCGGTTCCTGAAGCTTTATGGCTTGGATTCCTGTTAGTGCTGTGTGCCACAGGCCCCCTGTCTAGGGCTGGGAAGGAAGACAGAGCAGGTGACAGTAGTGACACATAGACAGGCACATTACCTAGCACTTCCAGAGTGATTGTGTCCTCTGCCAGGATTTGACCTTGCTCAGATGGGGCACTCACTTCACAACGATATTTCCCAGCATCGTTTCTTGTGACATTTTTGATCCGTATACTGAAATCTATCATCTCGGCTCGATCCTTAAAATCACCTTTAAAGAAAGAAGATGGTAATATAAATAACTTCATATGTAATATCTTCCACAAGCCATTTTAATAACTCAGCATTCATTTTCCTCCTAATAAACTCAACTTTAAACCTTAAAAATTGCTGAGTGTGGTGATGCACATTTGTAATTCCAGCATCTGGGAGGCTGATGCAGGAGGATTGCAAAAGTAAGCCCAGCCTGGATAACTGAGTGATTGGAGAGATTTTTTCTTAAGAAAAAAAAAGTGAAGGGATGAGGGGGTGCATTTATATTATTACTTTAAATTCTTTTCTAAAGCCTGTTTAGAATAGTTTCATATTCCCATTAAAAAAAAACCCTCAAGTCAAATGTCTGTTTTACCGCTTTCTCTATACCTTCTGGCAAGATTCTTGCTTTCAAAAAGCACTGACACTTGGTTTAACTGGCTAGAGTGGTAACTTTGTGTGTGGTGGTTTACATGACAATAGTAGAGAAAAAATTGGGGGTTGTCTTAAAACCATTCTTCTGGTTAGTTTTTATAGTAATATGTATGGAATTCAAGTAGTGTTTGTATAACATGCACATGCTAGGAATGGAAACCACAGAAAATTCAAATGAAGTCAACTGTGGTATTAGCACCTGGCAGCCTACAGTCTTATCCAATACATATGAATCAGAAGAGATATTTTAAATTTTCTATGAACTGTAAATGTGTTTCCCTTTAATTCTTTAAAATAAAGTAATACACAGTATTTTAACATAATAACATGTTGATTATCCTTGTTAAGTTGTATTTCCATAAAGTACTTATTATGGAAAAATTCAAACATCTAATTAGAGAACAGAGGAACATGAACTTCAGGATACCCACTCTCCAGCTGTCAGCAGTAATCAAGGTAGGTTCCATCTTATTTCAACTCTACCCTTAACCAATGGATAATTTTTAAGCAACTAATGTCATAACATTTCATCCATTGTTATCACTTTTTTTAATTGAAATCACACTGTATATCCAGCAGGAAGAGCAGTGAGTGGAAAGAAATACATAACAAATGAGAAGCACTTGCCAATGGTCCCTGTAATTACTTTTCCTAGATCCTAACCCCCAGAGCTTCTCAGTAGTGGTAGCAATCTTCCATCCCAAACTCATGCCATTCCCCCTCCTTTTTCCCAACAGTTTAACCTGCTGGGCCAGCAAAAACAATTGCACTTTGCATTCTCCAGGACTGAGCTGGGAAACAAAGGGCCCAGGGTCCCAGTGGGAATCACTTACTTCTGTTCTCTGGCCTCTGTTTTCATGATAGTTGTCTTTTAGGTCAGACACTTAGTTTCACCTCACACTTACAAAAATACATTTTCGGTAATCGGTTGTGTCGTGCTCCCATTTGTAAATTAAACAATCTTGGCTGCCCTTGGAGTTCTCTGGCTCTCACCTCATAGAGTCAGCTTCTTACCTTGGAAAGCCTGTTGATAGTAGACGAAGGAGACACTCCGCCCCAGTTTCTTCCATTCTAATCGGGAGGAAATAGGCTTCTTTGGATTTTTACAAGCTAAAATAGCCTCTAGGAACAACAACAAAAATGTTCGTTTTCTAATTGGCTCTGTGAATTTACATTTTACTAAATTAACAAGTTTTAAACATCCTTAACTTACTTTATGCATTCAATTCATTTATTTATTCAATCACAACTTACATCAACAGGTACCTACATCCTTAACTTACTTTATGCATTCAATTCATTTATTTATTCAATCACAACTTACATCAACAGGTACCTTGTTGGTTTAACCCCAAAATAAACTAGAAGCATTACAGCTCTTCCACATAATTGTGTGACACTATCCTGCTTTCTTTTAGTTATTGAGTCTGATTTTTCCATCAGTAAAATGGGATAGTACCTCTTAGAGTTGTTGTGTCTTCCAACATAATCATATATGCAGAGGACACAGGTCTAAATATAGGAAGAGCTTAATAATCAGGAGCTACAATTAATTTCTTATTTTATTATACCCAGTATCAGTCTTCAAGGAGTCTACAATCTGGCAGAAGAGGTAATATTTCAGTCCAGCATTGGTAAGTACCTGTAAGTACCTGGTAAGTACCAGGGCAGAGGCTTAGGAAGGGCACTACATACTGACTTAGTGTCTAAGCAAGGCACCTAGGCCAGGCCAAGCTATGCTGCTGGGGAAACCCAGAGATATTTTCCCAGCAGGCTCATTCTCACTTGGATCTCTTCTTTGTTGATTTTCTCTACAATTATATTAATATAAACACAATGTGAGCCTCTAACAAAAATCAGTGATTCCTACACTCAAATAACTGCCTTTAACCTTGCTTCAAAACAGGTAAACTATTAAAAGATTTAATTTTGGCATCAAATTTTATATCCTCAGTGAGGTTAAACTCATTTAATTACAGGAAATTTACGGCAATTGGATCACTGAAGAATTCCTGGAACTTCCGAAGGAGCCATTTTTTCAACTATCTAAACAAGATGACTAAAGGAGGAAAACTTAGTGGTGGCCTGCAAACAGCTCAGTCACCAAACAGAAACCTACAGTTACAAGTATTTTCACAGTATGCTTCACCCAGGCTCTCTAAAACCAAAGTGAATATTTCTGAGAGACTTTATCCTCACAAGACAAATTATGTGACTTAAAGAAAGCAAACTGTTTTTGAGAAAAAGACAAATTATGTTACAATCTTTTCCATAACTTTCATTTTTGACACTAAGCAAATTTAGTGCTGTGTAAAAAATATTATCCCAGACTTTATTAAAGATACATATATACTAACATGGACAAAAGCCTGGAAATACATGTGTGCCTGAAAATTGTAACCAAGTGGTGATTTCTCTTTGGGAGAATTATGATTTTTTTCATATATATATATATATATATATCTGTGTGTATATATTAATTTTAGATACATTTATAGCTGTAAATAAAGAAATGGAATAAAAACAATTAGAAAATAGGGCAGAGAAAAGAAAGGCAAGAAAAAAGGAATAAAAAAATTTTAAGGAAAAAAAAGTCTTCAAGGATGTTGAAAGTTTCTAAAACAGGTTTTACATGACCAAGAAATATCATTTTACAAAGTGTTTACATCTATGCTACAAAGACAAATGTGTGCTAAGGGACCTGTCTGAGGAAACACAGTTCTGTTCTGTTGATTAAGGAGAGTGGGTGGTGACCTTCCGGAGTCTTGCATTTCAGATAGGTTTCCTTCCCGTATTTTGTTGAATTTCCCAACAATTAAACCCACACCCACACTTACTTTTTTGTTCATTCTCCATGTCTGATTCCTACATCTTAAGCATGATTGTAGGCTCTGTCACATTGCTGAGTGTATTTTACACACACACACACACACACACACACACACACACACACACACACAATTTGTCTTGGTGAATTCTTTAAGATTTGTGTCCTCACTGCTCTATGTGAAAAACTGAGGAAGTTATATTAGAAAATGTAAGCAACAGTTTTCCTGCATTCACTAATCGGCCTTCCTTCTCTCTCATTGACCATGTAAAATGTGGAGAAATGCTCCACCCAGTTTGTCCAAAGTATGTTAAGTATTAACCATATGTCTGACACTGCTCTTGAGTGATACCAATGAATACAGCAAAGAACTGCAGCTCTTTGGGATTTTACAGCCTAACTGGGGAAGTGAGGCAAACAGTGGCATCAGAAGGCGAACCCTGCAGTACCTCAGCTGCTGTGCGGGTTGGGAGAGTACAGCAGATACAGTTCGTGAGGTTGGGAAGTGCTGGGAATGGGGTGCAATTTTAAAAACCAAGATAGTCAGGTTCACCCCTTTTAGAATATGTCACATGGTTCTTTGAGAAAGCGTTTCCATGGCAAGGGAACAGCTAGAACCTAGAACCTAGGGTGCCAGTATCTTGAACTTTTTGCCTCTAGAACTGGGAGAGAATAAATCTTTGTTATGTTAAGCCACCTAATTTGTAGTATTTTGCTATGGCAACCATAGGAAATGAATACAGATATTAAAAAATACTGGAATCATGGGGTCGACATGAAGAAGGAATCAAGCGAATTTAGAAGTTAACTCTCACAGACTTTCCTTGATCTCTTCAGCCAAAATTCAACACTCAACTGTCAACATAATTTTCTGATCTAGCTTTTGGGGTATTATGACATTATATGCCAATCTGCAGACAGGGTTTGGAATTAGTCCTCTGGCATATACTAAGTATGTGATAACAAGAACATTAATTTCCACTTTTGAACATTATATACACATTCATGAAATAGTAGAATAGGAGGATAGGCAACTGGGAAAAATAGAGAAATTAGAATGTATTGTGTAGGCAGGTATAACTTTCCTATGATGAATGAGATCTTTATGATATATTAACAAAGATAAAATAATACTGCTTGTCTCACAAAGTTGTTACCAAGACTAAACGAGATGACGTACATTCTTGGTGCACATGGCACCTTGTACACACTACACCCTCCAGAAACGGCCATTATAATTTTCACTCATGAGAAATTTCTCTTTAGTTGCAAGCTTGCCTTGATGTGATAGAAACCTGTACTTCACACAACCACAAATGTACCTCTAAATCCCTCAAATTTGAACTAAAATGTTACTTCTGTTTTGAACATCAAAGAAAATATCACAGTTCATTTTTTCCCTCAACACAGGCATATTCAAACAGAAAAAAATGTGTAAGTTTTTTCTATTAAGGTGAGTCATTCATTGCCAAGACATCTGTTTCATGTAGATGGAGAGAAGCTAATCATTTAGAAAAAGCCTGAGCAGGAACATGTAGCAAAATAATCACTTGTAGGAGCAAGAGAATCATTATGAAGTTTAATCTTTCTAGGATTCTGCACTGCTATCTTTTGATTTTATTCTCTGTGTCCAAGTTAAAAAATCCACATAATGAGAAAGGAATCGATCCTACCAAAGTAGTTCTCAAGAATTATCAGAAATTACTTCTGAAAAGAAATGCTTGTACTAAATAAACTGATTAATAGCTTTCTGGGCTGGACATTCTCTGCTCCAGGCTGTTCACATCATTCCCAAGCCTGGCAGAGCTGCCCAGAGTCCAGGCTCAGACTGCTTTTGGCACCAGTGTGGCAAAAGATACAAACCAGCAGCACTGAAGAGAAGGGATTAACTCACGAATTTTTGACATTCAAGAAATAACAGACTAAAACCTGAATGAAATGGATGGAACATGTGCACACATGTACAAATCACAAAATGTTATAAACTTTAAGTTACTGTGCAAAATATCCTAAAAGTAAAATACAGAAGGACATGGAAATTTATTTTTGCTTTATAGAGAGCCAAATTGGAATAACTGGCCACAAATAAATTGGAATTAAATGGAAATTATCAATTAAAAAGCACAGCAAACACTTATTTTGGAGTGATACCAACTTTTTTTTTTTTGGCTGGGGATTGAGCCCAGGCCCTTGTACGTGCTAAGTACATACTCTTCCATGGAGTTTATTCCCAGCTCTGAGGCTAACATGTGAGTGCAACAGATTACAGAAGAACATTACCCATACATTACATATAAAACCTGCATTGAAAAGTAAGGTAACGAGGCACCGGGTTTCATTCGGGAATGATGGAAATATTCTGGAACCAGATAGAGGTAGTAGTTATATAACATGGTGAATATACCAAATGCCACTAAATTGCTCCTTTTCAAATGATGGATTTTGGGGCCAGGGATATAGCTCAGTGGCACCGCACATGCCTGGCAAATGTGAGGTCATGAGTTTGATCCCTGGTACAAAAAAAAAAAAAAGATAAAAATAAAAATAAATAAAATGATGGATTCTATGTTATGTGAATTTTACCTCAGTACGTTTGTGAAGTAATATGAGAATAGAGAATATAACTTTGATGTCCTTATTCAGACATCATGGTGCAGAGCCGAAGGGACCCAGCCAGGCCCAGCAGAAGGACCTCCAGCGGGAAGCAGGGAAACGGCTTTACTTCCTTTGTCCCACAGGGACATTCTGCTCCATTTGCCTCTCTGCTGTGCTCATTCTTTCAGCCTGTCCAGGCTCCTTCCTGGCATCCAGCCCCGGCCTGTTTATCCTCCCATTAAGTACTTCACAGTGCAAATTACTCCGAAACACTGAATCCCCCTTCCCACCTCTCCTCATTTAAAGCTAACCCACAATAAAGGGTGTCTCATTAGCTAAATCATGTAAAATATCAGAACTCCAAAGGATCTGGACAACCTCAGTAATTATTTCGGTGATTTATTGTGAAGTGACTTGTTATTTGCGAGTGATGGACTTTTAATTTTAACATATTTTTACTTGAGGAACACACATAATGCTTACTGTGTCCTGTTGTAAGCACCATACAGATACTAACTTGTTTAAGTCCCAACATCAGTCTTTTTAAATCTTTGTCTCTTTCTTTCAAACCTGTCTAACTCTGGGTACTGAAAACATATTTAGAGATGAGGACCCAGACATTTGTTTGTCCCAGCTGAGCTTGGACTTGGATCTCAGACGCTGAGAATGCTGGGATCACAACAGTGTGCCATCACACCTGGGCAGGGGACCTGGTTATTACATGTTTACAATCTCCAGCCATAAAAAGCATTATATTTAAGAAATGACAATTATTCTGGTTGCTATTATATATTATTAATTACATTCTAAGTAAAAGATCTTTTGCAAAAGCATGTCAATATTTGAAGTAAGTCCATAAAGGTCTTTAGGCACTACTTTTTTGTTCATTAGTTCCCTTCAATAATTCTGTTTTTGTTTTTTGAGACAGGGACTTGCTACGTAATTCAAGCTGGCCTTGAACTCATTGTGTAGTCCAGGTTGGCCTCGAACTTGCAGCAATTCTCCTGTCTCAGCCTCCTGAGTGCTGAGATTACAGGTGTGCACCACCATGTTCAGCTATTTCCATTAACCGTAACTAAAATTTATTCATTTATTCTTTTTTTGAGGCAAGTCTCACTATGTACTTCAGGCTGGCCTGCAACTCAATGCACAGCCCAGGTTGGCTTCAAACAGCAGTCTTCAAGCCCAAGCCTTCTGAGTGCTGTGATTACAGACATGCGCCACCATTCCAACTGTTAAAATTTATCATCTTACTCACTTTTTTACTGCACAGTTAAATAACATTAAGTATATTCACACTGTTGTGCACTTAATAATTTCCAGAATTCTTTCATCTTACAAAACTTAAACTTTATAACCATTAACAAATCCTCTTAAAAATATTTTTACAATGTTACAAATGTCAGTTTGAAATAGAATACACTAATGTCATCTCAAATGCTTAGAGTAGGGTGAGGTATTATTTCTGCTCACCACGTTTAAATAGTTAGAAACTTTTCAAGATCTTTATCTCTCTGTTTCACAAATTAGATTTCCTTCATGGCAGATACTTTACAACAGAGGAGACATGTATATATCCAGTCTTTTATTGATTATCCAAAATTTTTACTGAGATGGAGAAAGAGTTGTCAAGATAGACTCAGCATACAGCATTTCAAGCAAAAAAAATAATAATGTGGGTAAGGCAGAAGATCTCAACAAATAGAAATACAGTTTCACATATATCATCCTCACAAGGTATTTTATAAATATAGCCCATAAAAACAAGACACTATACCTTGGTATTCTACTGCTGTGACCACTTGATGGCCTTTTGGGGCAGATAATCCATAGGCCTTATGATCTGAAACATTAAAAGAGATATGATAATTAAAATAGTACAAAAGTCTATTTTAAAACATTAGCATGGGATGAAATATTCAAGAGAACTAGCCTAAATTGAGGAGCAGGTTTACGTAGTTCATAACAAATAAGTTTTAAAGTACCAGAATAGGAAAATCAAACTGTGTGTCACTACCATTTTATGTACTGTGGTTTGGACCTTTAAGCACTTCACAAAGCAGAATCCTACCACAGATAGCACTCTCACCAGCCCTATTGAAAACAAAAATTATGTACTTAATTCACCTTAATATACAACATTGGTGTCTGTCAGGTTATCCAGCCAGCCAGAAACTGCTTTTCTGGTTTAATTATTCTTTCCTGTATAGTACTTTATACTGTCATTGACTCAATTACTGTTTATTTGCTAAAAGGTAATAAATGTATATCTTCAGTTCTAATTTCTCCTCTGATATTAAATCCATAACCCCTTCCATGCACACACGCATATATGTTGGACATTATATCTTCATTTCCTACATAAGTGACTTATGCCCTGAGTTTGTTCCCAAATCTTGTTTTATTTTATGAATCTTGTCACAATGAAAGGCATTAAATCCACATGATCACTCATGTCAGACTCTGAGATGAAGTCCATGATCCACTCGTCCTCTCATCCATTTGGAAGTGAAGTGAGGAAATGACAGAACTGCGTATGTTCTTGTATCATCCTATATTTAGTGACAAAAGATTGATTCCAAACATTATTCTGTGAAACTTTCAAGACACTTTGACAGAGTCTCTTTCCCTGCCTAATAATGTGTGAGTGAATATTCTTGCAGATGCACTAATTATGGCTGATAGTTCTTGTGATTTTTGAGTATTTTGGTATACACATTTTAGAAAAAAACAGTGAAAAGTCATATTCCTTAGAAAACAGTTGAGAGGAAAATCTGGGCAAAAGAAAAAAAAAAGAAAAGAAAAAGTAATCTTTGTTCGCTCCACATCATCGTGTCTTTGAACTTTTCAAACATTATGCTGCCTACTGAGAATATTTCTTTTCTTTAGTAGGCTTGGCTTTCCTTCATTTGAGGCAAACTTTAGTATATTTGAGATTAGAAAATTTAGGAGGGAGGTTTCAGGAATCGTTGAGAAAATCTCTTCCTCCTTCTCAATTCTAATTTTCCACTTGCTAAAATTTCTTTTGAGAAATGTTTTAAATGCAGTAATCACTAGAAGTTCTATGCAAAGCTGAATGGAATTTGAGGGATTTTATTTATTCCCTTATAAATTTTATATGCATATATTTGATGAACAGAAAATAAATGTTCCCCAGACACTAAAAATTTTGATTTGATGAAGCTATAAAAGAGGTTTTTTAAAAATATATTTTTATTTACTGATTGTTAATTGATATATAAAAACATAAAAATAGTACATGTTAGTGGAGTATCATACAATGTGCATGTGTAATGTCTAGGTCAGGCTAAACCTATCTGTTTCCTCAAATATGTATCATTGCTTTATGGTGACAACTTCCAAATTCCTTTCTCCTTGGCATTTTGAAATATACAGCACATTATTACAGTCACCTTATTGTGCAGTATCACACTGGAGCTTCTTATTCCTATCTCCCTGCATCTCAGTACCCATTCATCAACCTTACCCCCTCTCTCCCATTCCTCTGTTCTCCCAACCTCTGGTAACTAACACTGGACTCTCATCTTCTATGAGAACAACCACTGTGGATTCCACATGTAAGTAAGATCCTACAGTATTTGTCTTTCTGGAATAGCTAATTTCATTTGAAACAATGTCCTCCAATCCCATTCTTGTTGTCACAAATGATAGGATTTTACTTTTTATGACCAAATAGTGTTCTGCTGTGGATATGTTCCACATTGTCTTTATTATCAGTTGACAGAAGCCTGGGTTGTTTCCATTTCCTCACTATTGTAAATGGTGCTAAAGTGAACATGGGAACGCAGGGGTCTCTTTTACCTATTGATTGTTTTGGATATACACCAGGCAGTAATAGGGATCAGTTTTAATAAATTAATAAATGAGTAGCACTTATTCGTAGCTGAAAATGTATTTCTGAGATTCTAAGCATGTCTTCTTCTTCCTTTCCCACTTGAGGGTTTGCTTGTAATTTAAGCAAAGAGATTTAAAATGTATGGTTACTTGGGTAGAACTTATTTAAACAGAAAGTTCTGAATCTTAAGATTAAAATATATTTATTAGAAAATTTCTACATTGTTTCAGGCTATCTAGTTGTAACATTCACTTTTTAAAAACTTGTACCTAATAAATCTTTTTATGAAAACAAAATGTTGGATTTCATATCCACATTGCACTAACAGATGTTAAGAATAGCCTCTGTTGGCTGCTTTCTCAAATCAATTTTTTTCTTCACTTTTCCTGAAAAAATTAAAGAGGAAAATAAACAAAAAGATTGTCATGCAGGCTCAGTGTTGAGGTCAACAATTGTTTTAAAGTCAGATACAAAATATCTTTAGTAGTTATGGATATATTCCAGAATTACTGGCAGAAGTTCATAAAATGAGGTTAAGAAATGATTATTTCCATAACCGCAAAAAGCTTCAAGTGAAATAATTCCTAATCAAATAAAACCTTTGTGTTTCTTTACTCTCAACTTCAAAAATAAAAGTTCTTACATTTTTCTATTACTTATCTGATATAATCTGATTTGGTTAAGATAAATACTTATTTTATAC
This sequence comes from Hydrochoerus hydrochaeris, assembly GCA_004027455.1. NCBI lineage: Eukaryota > Metazoa > Chordata > Mammalia > Rodentia > Hydrochaeridae > Hydrochoerus > Hydrochoerus hydrochaeris. Next base: position 185,747 of record PVLA01002352.1, on the reverse strand, counting down.
TACAACAATTTTTAAGATGATAAAATATTGTTTAAATTACTTTAATTGAAAACATGACTGGGAAAAATTGAAGTATGATAGAGTTTTGGGGAGTTTTTTGAGACAGGGTCTCACTATGTAGTTCAAGTTGACTTAGAACCCACTGAGTAGTCCAGGCTGACCTCAAACTTGGGACAATCCTCCTGCCTCAGGTTCCAGAGTACTGAGATCACAGGTATGGACCACCATGCCTGGCTAGAGGGACTTTATTTTAAATATATAGTACTTACAGTGTCATGTATACAATCAAGTTATAAAAATTATGAACTGAGGGTGATAGCATATGCCTGTAACCTTGGTACTCTGGAAGGCTGAAGCAAGAGGATCACAAGTGCAAACCCACCTTGGGCAACTTGGTGACTTAGTGAGACCCTTCTTAATCAATAAATCAATCAATCAAAGAGCTGGGATGTAGCAAAAAATATGGGCATAATTATTTCATAGGTTTTTAAGTAATAAATAACCATGGGCTCTTGACTGTCACTGATATAATTACTATACTAACGAATATAAAAAGTTGCACAGGATTAGAAGTAACAAAATAATCACACTCAGAGTTTATTATGCATAACTATTTATACAGGTTAGAAAGTAACCCAATTAAGTAGGAATTAAAAGTTAAATAATGTATTAACCTATCTCACAACTATTCAGCCGTACTAGAGCTAGAAAATAGAGAAGAAACAGAGAGACTAATAAACATCCTTCTAATCTCTCAGACTAAATATTTTGAAACTTTGCTTAATGAAATATTGATATTCTATTTTCAGAGAAAGGGAACTCACACTTAAAGGAAAAGGAGAATAAAAGAGGTCCTTGACTTTATACCTACCTGTGACTGATATCCTAGTGAGTCATTAAAGCACTAAAGAATGAAAGGATAATACTATGAAGAATTTTACCTAACAACCTAAATCCAACTAAGATATGAGTCCACTGTGTTATTATCTCCATTTGGCAGATGTGACAATCAGGAAACATTAAATACATTGCTCAAGGTCACAACACTTTAGAAAGCCAGGAAGCCAAGATGTGAAGTTAGTGTCTCTACTCCTCTTTTGTCTCACTCTCCAATCAGTACACAGTATTGTGAAAAAGTAACACTTTATCATGCTATTGGTTACTGTGAATGGCCTCATATCCATTTTCAAGCTTCATGGCTTCAAAGATTTTCAGAAAGTATGTAACACATCACCATTTTACAGAAACAGTGCTAATGTCTATGTATGGTGAACAAGCTCATTTAAATAAACCATGCATATTTATTATATATTGCACAAAATTTCTACACACTCTCCCCTTTTTGGATCTTTACCAACTTGAGCACAACAGGGCTTACTGATGAGTATAAAGGACTGAGCATAAAGTTGATTTCAGCTAAATGTGCATGCCTGCAATCCCAGCACTCTGGGAGGCTGACGCAGAAGGATTACATGTTAGAGAAAAGCCTGGGAAATTTAAGAACTTAGGGAGAGCCATTAGCGTAGGAAAGCCATAGGTCACTGATTCTCCTCAGGGACTTGAAAGCTATAGGTCAGGGATTCCCCTCCAGGACATTAAATAAGTTATTTCAGGATTCTGCAATCTCTCTTTTGATAGTTCCCACATGACAAACACAATTTATTCACCAATGACATTAGCTATAGATTTTGGATAGACAGTAACTGTCAAATCCAATAGATTCTTAAGATAAGATGAAGAAATGTCACCTTCCAAAAGTGATGCTAATAACCACTGACTTAACAAAAGTCACAATTGTTGATCATTAAGGTAACAGGAAGAAATGGCTCTAAAATTTAATTTGTGTAAAATAGAAAATGGTTAAAGATATTATATATTAACAGAGGCATGTGAGGGGATGGCAAAAAGGCAAAGAATAACAAGCCTCAATGTCTTCCCACCAATGACAGGTTAATGATAGGTTAATGTATTAACCTATCTCACAACTGTTCAGCCATACTACATCTAGAAAATAGAGAATGACATAGGTGGTCTGGGGTGTATCATGATCACAGCTCTATGGGAGAAACCTGAGATCTGTATTAAGACTATCCATTGGCTTTTAAACTGAAATTGTAATTACCTAACTCTTGGACATTGGTATGGTTATAAAAACTAGAAGTCCAGAACCATCACCAGCATTTGTTGGCTCTATTTCTCAGTAGAAATTAAGTTACTAATTCAATTGTTACATAAATAGTTTTTGACACCAAATATTGTACCTCACTTCTCCAGAATCTGATTAGCTGTTAGCAAATTTCCTAAAACTGAATTCTGAACCACAGTTCTGAACTCTGGCTCTGAATCAACAATTCTGGTTCTAAAACTCACAATGTGGAAATCTCTACACAAAATGTCCTAAAAGCCAGCTCACACTGATTACTCATGGACTGTTAAATCAGGATAGGGAATGGTTATTACATAATTATATGATATTTATTTAAAAAATTAAATAACTGCACAAGAAGGCAACACTCTATCATCCATTAAACTTTCTTCACTTCCCCCCTTTTACCATGGACCTTTAGTATTCTTTCAAACTTTCTTTATGTATTCAAAGTTTCACTTCTCTGCATTAATGAGTAAATTTCAGGAATAACTAAAATAACTGTTTAATGCTTCAAATATTTTCTTTCTTTTTTTTTTTTTTTTTACTGGTACTGGGGATCGAACTCACGGACACATGCTTGCAAGGCAGGCACTTATACCGCTAAGCTAAATCCCCAACCAGAATTTTTGAAAGCATCTATGAGCACAAATTATGTTTGTATGTGAGAATCACCATTAAAAAATGTCAGAAGGATTCTCTAACATCACTGATCTGTTAAGTGTATATCCAGTGACTGAAGTTATCTTTACAGTTCTCAAACAAAGATAGTCCTGCTAATGCTTTCAATCTTTTGCTGAGCGAGAATATTTCTAAAATATGATGAATAGGCACATGGAGATTGACTATGGACTTAATGAAACTGAAGCATGGAGACCAGCCATGGCACAAGGATCACACCACACAAGCCCCTACTATACCTATTTTGTAAAATTTATGAGAATAAGATATTTCTTGTATTATTTTTCTTACACAGACCACTACTAACCTAATCCTACACACTATTACAGGTTTCTCCTTATTAATAAATTTATTTAGCTTTCCACATTTGATTACCCACAGTGCTTGGATAAAGAAGGTGGTGCTGAAAGCATACCTTTCCATGAGCCAGCTCCACCATGGGGATTGGGAGGAGAGTCAGCAAGAAGACAAAGCACACCTTCCTGTGAGCCAGTCAGCACACAGGCTGGGAAACCAGAAGAGCATATATCACCCCTCAGTTCTAGTAAGCAACTGGCTGATTCTGAAGACTCAGGGTGAGATGATAGCAACAAAGGAGAAAGGAACAGGTTGATGCTTGTGTTGTTTGACTGACTTTGCAGGCCTGTGACTGGTGGTCTGGGCATCTATTTCAAATATAGCAGTGTACACCATGGCAGCTGTGGGGATTTCCTTCTGTCTTGTTCTGAAATCCAACGTTTTGTTCCATTTTACTGTTTTGTTTTATTCCTGTATCTGGTTACCTGAGCAACTATTTTGAAGATAACTCTATGCAGTATAACAACCATTGCTAAATTCCTATCAACTTGTTGTGAAAATCTATATAGCTGTTGATGTCACTTTGCTTTTGCTGTTGTTTCATAGGTTTGTTTGCATTTTGATTTTTCTGTTATCTCTTTAAAATAAAAAAATGTTGTGAATTAGGAAGAAACTGTTTAAAAGAAAACACAAAAAAATTTTAAAAAAAGAAAAGACAAACTGTGATAGGGGAGAGGAAGACTAGGTAAAAGGAAAAAAATATGTATATGTAAGATAATTGAGGTTTTTACACAGCAAGCTTCTGTTTGTTCCTTGAAAAGAAGGTTTTGTGCTAATATTGTTTAGACAAGATATCATGCCTATGTCCTGTACTCTGAATAACTATTACAAGACACCAATATGCAATGTATCAAGTATTGTAACTATCCTACTACTCTGGTTTGAAACACATTTTCATTGTTTATATGTTTCTCTCTTTAAAGTAAAATTTAAAAAAATAAAGTGGTGTTCAAAGACCATAATCTGATAACTCAATCTTTAAGACACTAAGAACTTGACAAAACCAATGACTTAGCACATTTATGTTCTCACCATCAAACTCTGTTTTTTAAAATGTAAGCATTGTGTGGATTTTATTTTTCCAAGTCTCCTGCTGGTTAGCGACTTACAAAGATCTTAGTCTTTGCACTTCATACATGTGTTCTTAATTCCATTCTATTTCCACAAATGCTTACAGAAGAAACTTGAAAACCAAAGGAAACATTCCACCTTATTGTTGTTTCATGTTTCCTTTGATTAGTCTTCAGGAAACCAAAGAATAAGAACCGTTTATTTTTAAGGGCAGAACATGGCAACAATGGTTCAGCACTGCTTTATTGTCATATTTATAATTGTCAGGCAAGATCGCTCACAATTAGCAACACACTTTTAGTGTGCTCTAAATCCAGGGACTATAATTTTCTTTCCAGAAAAGCAGTTTTCTGATTCACCCTTTTACTTTAAAACAGATCCACCTTGCCTAAATGCAAGCTCACACAAACTTGTTCTAAGGTTCAGTCAACCTGGCTGACAGAGGAAAAGGTTTAAAGATTGTTTGCCCACATTGAATATCTCCTGTTGGAGTTACCTCCTGGAGGAGTTTGGGAATACGTACAGACCGAGCTATTAGAAAAAGGTCTATTTTTAAAACTCATTCAGATTATGTATTAAAAAAGAGGGACAATGGTATTTGTGTCTAAAAATAGTAGGTGAAAGTATAATTGTCATAATAAAATTCAAGTGAAATGGTTGTTGACATCCTGTGCAGCATGAGGGTGACTGGATTTGTCACAGAATCAAACATATTCTGGAGTTCAGGAGAGTCAGCCTGGGCACCGCAGTTTTGACTTTGTTTTTGCTTTTTTCAAAAGAAAACAGTTTATCAAATATACAAAGGAGGATCATGTGATTCCCAGAAATAGGCTTAACACATGTAAACTTTTCCCCCAGAAAGGAATCAAATAAATTTTTTATTTTTTATATTGATAGAAATGCAGTAGAAAACAGGTTAAAATAAGTGAAGAAGAAATGTACACTATATTAAAGTAGGTCTAAAACATTATGAAATTGAAACAATTGAAGTTTTAGATATGCATTATTTTTTTAATAGCTATATTCTCCAATAAAATTACAGAATAGTAAATACAGAATATATTTTTATATCCTTTCATTTTGCAACTTTAGTGGTGAAATGTTTGCTGTGGACAAGTACACTATTGGGTCTTTTTTTTTTAAGATCCATTCTGGAAAGGGAAAAAGATGGTGGACCAATAGGTAGCTTCATAGAGAGCCTCTCTGAGAAAAACAACTCATATGTTAGAATTTAACACCATGGAGAAGATCCAATGAAAGGAGAGGGATTCTCACGATCCAGGAAGAAACTGAGGAAAAAGCAAAAAGAAAAAAAAAGAGAAAGAAAGAAAGAAAAAAGAAGCAAGCAAGCAAGGAAAGAAAGAAAGAAAGAAAGAAAGAAAGAAAGAAAGAAAGAAAGAAAGAAAGACAGAAAAAAGGTTGGGGGAAGCATGGACAGAGGGCTGGAGCTGGTCCTGTGCTGTGCTGGGCAGAGAGCTGGAGCTGGACATGCTCACACCGACCTGATCCTGCACTGTACTTGGTGCATCCTGGAGTCAAGTGACTCACTATCGAGTTGAGGTCAAGATCCTGCTGAGATTGGGGGTTGGTGAGCCCGAGACCATTGGCAGGAGGAGGAGCTACAACAGGGAACAGAACTAGTAAGACAGCTGCACTAACTTGTGGTGGGTGCTGGGAACTGGGTCCCACAAAAGGGATGACCGGCTTGAGACATATTGGAGTTGGGCAGGACAAGTAACTGCAGTGGCATCAGTTGGCTGCTCCTGGCCCAAAGTGGATTAGTGGGATCTTCTAGGGCTGGGCCACACCCCTGGTTGGGACCCAATAGCCAGGGACAAAACTGTCCCGAACCTGTGACATCTGCAGGGCACAGACTAACACACTGAAGGCACTCACTGATTGACTGGCTTAGAGGAGAGGGGCCAGCCCACATCAACCCTGTGTGCACCTCACAGATCAACAGCAAACTAAAGAGGGCAGCAATCCCCTAGCCAGTACGCTTCAGAAAAACTAAGCAATATGGAAAGGACCTGAGACCTTCACTATACAGGTGTATGAAAGAAACCAGAAACATGACAAGAGAAAGAAACAAGAAAAAACCTCCAGCCACTGACCCAGGGAAAATAAGTCCAGCAAAGGTAAATACAGAAGAGATCAAGGGCAGCAAACATGCAATATTGGACACAGCCTCAACAGAAATAAAGAAACACCTCCAAGATCTCATTGATGAATTTAAATCTGAAATTCTAACTCAGGTGAAGCAAGATATAAGAAGATTAATAAAAGAAATGCTAAGCACTTCTCAAGAAGACACAAATGGAAGAATGGAGGAACCCAGAGAAAGGAGAGAAGCCTTTGATGAAGAATATAAACAAAATCTAGAATACATGAAACAGATCCAAAGAGAATACCAGGAAATTAAAAATTCCATTGAAAGCTGGCAGAACTTCTTGACAGAAACTAAAGACAGACTTTCAAAACTGGAAGATAGATTTGCAATGTATGATCATGAAAGGAAAGATCTCTTAAAGATAAAAAGGAACCAGGAAGTAACAATAAAAAGGCTAGAAGACAATAAGAGGATCTATAACTTAAGAATAATAAATGTGAGTGAAGAAGCAGGGATAAATGTAAATGACATAAAAAGGCTATTCACAGAAATAATTAAGGAAAACTTCCCAAGGGAATATCATTCCTAAAGGGAATGATATTCAGATATATGAGGCATACAGAACTCCAGCCAGCTACAACCAAAATAGATCTACACCCAAACATATAATAATCAAGATCCCAGATATTCATCACAAGAACAAAATATTAAAAGCAGTCAGAGAAAAGAAACATATCACCTATAAAGGAAAACTCATCAAAATAACAACAGACTTCTTGACACAAACTATCAAATCAAGAAGAGCTTGGAATAAAGTATTCCAAGCCCTGAAAGAAAATAACCTCCAACCCAGATTGATGTACCCTGCAAAACTATTGCTCAAAATTAATGGAGAAACAAGATGTTTCCATGACAAAGGGGAACTGGGGTAGTTGGTGACCACCAATCCAATCCTACAAAAAATACTGAAGGGCATTCTATAGAGAGGGAAGAAAATCACCAGGATTCCAGGAGCAATGGCAGAAAGCCTCAATGAAAGGGGCAGACAGTGGAAAGAAGGAGAAAAGTAAACAACAATGACAGAAAGATAACAGAGATGAGGCAGAGAAAATTGGCTATAGTTTGATTTTATTCTGTTTCAGTCTGTCTACTTGTACTAGATTTGAAAGCACAGACAGCTACCCCCCAAAATAGCAGGAAATACTATGGTAAATACCCTTAATTCCCTATTAACTTAAACTGAAGCCCTGAATTACATACACTGTGTTACTATGACTGATATTATTTGAGTCTGGTTTGTTAGATCGCTGTTTTGTCTTGACTGATTTTATTTGAATCTGGTATGCTTGATAGCATCAAGTCTGAGAGTAGAGGCAACTATTCTGAAGATGACAAGATTCAACAGGATACTCATTCTGGTTGGACTACTAACTGCTTTTGAAGTCATATAATATCTCCAATGTTTTGTTTATATTACTATTGCTATGTACTGCTTTGTCCAGCTATACTATGCCTGATGATATAGATGATATATTCTATTGAAAATAACAAGACACATCATAGTAACTACTGTAGATCACTTAGTATTGTGATTGTATATGACTTTTTTGTTTTGTGTTTTTCTAGGAATTTGCTTTGTTGTCTTGTTTTGATTTGTTTTTCCCTCTAATACAGAAAGGATAGGTATATATGTAGAGATTCATACATGTGTAGAACTTCTGAACAGTTTATGAGAATTGAATATAGTTATTGTAAAAAAAGAGAGGAAAAGAAAGTATTCTAAAGGATATAACTGCATGTATGTTTAAGTGTGTAGGATTGATGACCAAATTACTAAGTTTCTGTTGGATAGGTGAACAGAAATGGTTGCAGTCTCACTGCTTAAATGTCCACTTTATATGCTTTACTTATGTAACTTGAACAACTACTTCTAAGAAGAAAATATATAATTGTCAACTAGTGATTTCTTACTGTTTTTTTGAAATTATGTACTATTTCTATCCTCTTTTTGTTTTGCTCTGTTTTTTTTCTTTAAATAAAAAAAAGATCCATTCTGTCAGTCTGTTTTAACTGAAAAAATTCATCCATTTACAGTCAAGGTTTCTATTGACACTAAAGCCATTCCTGTCATTTTGTTTGTTTTAAATATCTTTTCTTCCTCTTTTGTTCACCTCTCTGGTTTGATGCTCAACTGTGTTGTTAAAGTCTTGTTTTTTTCTATTTCTCTTTTATGTATCTGCTCTTGCGCTGCATTTCATACTTTCACCTGTTTTCTTACTGGTAGTATTTTTTCTTTTACTTCTGGATGTAGACTTCCTTAAACAACTCTTCTCACTTGTTTGGAAGGTCTTTGTTTCTCCTTTGTTTCTGATGGCTAGCTTTGCTGAGTCTAATAATTTTGATTAGGTCTGGGGATGTAGCTCAGTGGCATAAATGCCTGCCTGGAAAGTGCAAGGTCGTGAGTTTGATCCCCTGTACCTAAAATAAATAAATAATAATCTTGATTTGCAGTTGTCTTTTGGAACTTGGAATTCATCTTTTGGTGGAGTCACATGGCTTCCATCCCTGAGCAAACTGCAGGCATCACAGTTTTTGATGAGGTAGCACCCACTGGGATAAAGAACTAAATAGTATCCCACTACAACCATTTCCTACAGCTTAACTTCCTGACTCAACACTATCTGAAACAAAATCAGAAGCAGCATTGAAGTTAAGGTGAGTGAGAAAATGTAGTATGTTAAAAATATGACCTAACTCTTTTTATAGATGAGAACAGGACCATTATTTGTCTGCAGAAAGCTCTAGCCAATAACAAAGAACTGAGACTGAACTGGGCTGGTACGCAGTACTATGAATTACTGGAACAGCTCCTTAGGTAAGATACAGCTATCTTTTTTTTTTTCTTTTTAATGAAGCTAATAATGACTTCCTTACGTGGTTATAAAGATTAAATTAAACAGAGTACATAATTGCTTAGCCTAGCTCCTGGCACACATTAGATTCTCCCTAAATGCTTGTTTCTTATTCCCCTCCCCTCAGTCTGGCTTGCCTTTTATCCAATGTGGTGATGCATATTAGGTATTCCATAGATGACTGCACAGTAAGCATATACCAGATGGAGTAGAAAACTAAAACATGAATTGTTAGGGTACTTGTCTTCCCTATTTAAAAATGGTTAGGATGCCTTATTCATTTCATTTCCAGTTTAGAGTGGGACGCTCTGGGTTTAAGTTCTACCTGCTTCCCTTCTCGTGATGACCTGTTTTGAACAGTTACAGGCTCTCTGGCTTGTCTTTCATCATTTGTAAAATATAACTCATGACAATAATGCTTCCCCTAAGGGCCTCAGTTGACACATTACTTCACCACACTGCTTCCTCCTGACGCTCTCCACGCTGCTGCCCAGGACAGCACACTTCCCTAGTTTTCCTGCTCATCATTCCTATCCTTGGTAGCGCCTTTTCTCTACCTATACTTCCTTAATGATGAGATCCATCCTTCCGTATTATACACTCTATGCTAATCGATCCCAAATATTTGTGTCAGCTCTAGACATCTTTGCTGAGCTCTGGTCTCAGATGTCTATGCAACCTGACCACCAGAAAGTTTAAGAGACATCTCAAACTCTGTCCAAACCTTACCTTCTAAACCTGCCCCACCTTTCCCACCTCGTTTGTCCCAGTTGTTCTGGCTGAAAACATAGCATTATTTTATTTCATTTTATTTTAGAAACTACATCTCACTATGCAGTTTGGGCTGATCTCCTGAGCATACTTTGTAGCCCAGGCTGGTCTTGAACTTGCAATGATCCTCCCGCCCCAGCCTCCCTAGTGCTGGGATTACAGGCGTGCGCCATCACACCTGGCATATTCCTAATGACTCTTGTTATCACAGACCATATCCATTTCATTGGAAAACTATTAGCTCTACCTTCAAAAATGCATCCAGAATCCGGTCACTTCTCTCCTTGCCCACTGCCACCACTCTCTGAGCCCCAAAATCTCTGGCCTGGATTACTGCAGGAATCTCCAGACTGACTTGCTTTTTCCGTCTTCTGGAATCTCATCTTAACATGTCCACTAGGGTGACCCTTTCAAATGGGTCAGATCATAGCACTGGTGCAGAATATTGGGCCACTTCTCCATTTCTCCAAGTAGAGGAGATGAGTTTAGAAGGCCCTGCACAATCTGGCCAGTTGCCTTTGGACTTCCTTTTTCTACTCTCCCTTCTCTGTTTCAGGGACACCTGCCTTCTTCTTCATCCTCAAACAATCCATGCTCTACTCCTTCTGGTCTTCATTCAAAGGGAACTTCCTCAATGAGAACAACTCTGAGCAAAACCTTAATGCCACCTTGGCTCATCTTTCTCCCTGTACCTTCCTGATTCCCTAGACCTACCTTTAAGTTTTCTCCTTTTCATCATACACACTATCTTTTAAGATGTTACATAATGTATTTATGCACAGGGCAGGGGCCTTATTTTCTTTATTATTAACTTCAAGAGCAAAGAAAAATTCTCTACACATAAAGATACCTGTCACTTGGGAGGCTGAGGCAGAAGGATCACTGTGAGTTTGAGGCCGGTCTGGGGTACATAGGAAATTCAAAGCCAGCCTGAATATAGTGAGACCCTCTGTCAATAAATAAATGAATAAATAAAGATAGCTAGTAAATATTTGCTAAATGAATGTAAAGCTAATTATGGAAAAGATAAAATACAGAGAGTACATAGCTTTAATTTTTTTAAATTAAGGAGTGAGTTGCATGAGATTAAACAATGAGAGGTTCTGAAGTAGTCAACTTTGAAACTGAAAATATTCATTACATCACAGTACAGAAATCAATTTTTTAAAAAAAGAGCCCAATGCTTGTCCCTCTGTACTGGGGGTTGAACTCAGGAACTCACACGTGGTAGTGTGAAACTGAGCTATGTCTTCAGTCCATTTTTATTCTGAAACAGGGTCTTGCTAAGTTGCCCAAGCTGGCTTAAAAGTTCCAATCCTGCTCAGCATCCCAAACAGCTGGGAATACCTGGGTCACCACATCCACCTGGAATTGATTTTTAGATTATGATGCATCAAAATGCTAAACATAGGAATATTTTTAAAGTTAGAAATTTTGTTTCAACTGCCATAATATCTGAGTAGTAACCTAAAGTGTGGTTTTAAATGCCATGGATCATTTTCTTGTTTTAAAAAATCTTAGATATTATAATACTGATGATAAGTTTAATAAAAAATTCTAAATGTAATAACCCCAGAAAAAGAAAATCTTTTTTTAAAAAAAATAAAATTATTAACTTGGTTAAAGTTCTGGTACACAATTGAAAATAGCTTCATTATAGTTAATTTGATATGTCACTTTGGATGGGCTATTCTGCCCTGATAGATGGTCAAACATTATTTTGCATGTTCCTGTCTGGATGCTTTTGGATAAAATGAACACTTAGATAAGTATACAGAGTAAAGCAGTTGCCCTTCTCAATGAGGGAATATCTCATCTGATCACCTGAAAGCCTAAACTAAACAAAGGGCCTGATTTTCCTTCAGCAAGAAGAGATGTTGCAGACGATGGCTTTCACACTCAAACTGCAGTATCAGTCATTCCTGCAGATGATCCAGAAGTCAACTTCTTAAATCCCTTTTACACACATGCACTTGCTTGCACAACATGTCAGTGTTTCTCTGTACAACTCTACTACGAACATGATAATGATTTACCATAGTTAATTTTCAGGTATCTGATACAAGTGTTCTATATCTTTGGAGATTCATCAATGTATTCATTAAAAAAATATTCCATAGGCAATTTTGTTCTGAGACTCTTTATTTAGAACAGTGATGGTGAACATTTCAATAACACGAACAGCCTGCTGTGGTAGCATGCTGTAGGTTCACCACCACTAATTTAGAGCAACCCTAACTAGTCACCATTCTTCCTGAAACCTTACCCCACCTTCTTCTAAGCCATGCCTACACCTTCAAGCAAAGGGCATGTTCATCTGGTCTTCCTTATCTTTTCCCCCAGTTTTCACTTGAAGAAGAGGTGCAGGAAGAGGTGGAAGCACCATCTCTTCTCTGTTAAAATTTTCTCTAACCTTCTAGAAGTGTTTCTATGAAATCTCTAGTTATGGTGATGCATGCCTGTAATCCCAGAGATCAGTGAGGCTGAGGCAGAAAGATCACAAGTTTCTCAAAATTTTGGAAAATAATATAATAAGGTCTAAGAATGTAGCTCAGTGTGAAGATCATGAGTTCAATCCCCAGTATCACCCACCCCCCATCCAAAAAAGTTCTAGGTCATATTCCAGACAACTCACAGAACTTTCCCCTCTAATCTACTTTGACAAAATTAAATACAATTTTTTTATGTTTGGTGGATTTCATGACATCACTCTTTTTTTTTTTTTTTTTTTTTGCAGGGGGCGGGCAGCAGTGTACTTGGGATCGAACTCACAACCTTACTCTTGCCAGGCAGGTGCTTGTGCTACTGACCTGAATTCCTGGCCCATCACTCTTTTCTGATGCTCTTTTCTTGCATTTTCTCCCAGACTGGATACTGACTTTTAGCATTTTATAGAATTGTAAGATTTCCATGATGATAAAGGGCAGAGAAACAGGGGGTTAACAAGTTAAACAAAGTTCTCTGCTGTAGTATTTATTAGAATCTTTAACATCCTATGGAGCATTGTGATTTCTCTGGCAGGAATACAATTCTGAGCATGAAACACTGAAGCAGAAAAAGAGAAAGTCCAAAAGGGAACCATGGCAGCAACTCAGAAGAGACAATTGGAGAAATAAGAGAATGTCAAAGACAGGCAGACTTCCAAGGAGAAAGTGCCAACAATGGTTATGTCCCAGGGTGCTCAAGTTAGGTTTTGACCAAAGTAAGCCATGGGTCTTAGTTACTTTTGTCATTGCTGAGACAAAATGCACAACACCCAAGGTTAAAGGTGGGAAGGTTTTCTTAGCTTATAGTTTGTAGAGATTTGAGTCCAAACTCAGCTGGCTCCAAGGCAATGTGGCACAGCAGAGGGATATTGCAGAAGAGAACTAGTTCACAGCGGGCAAAAGATAGCGAAAGCAAGGAAGGAGACCTTAACAGCATCTTTTTGCCCCTTTTATTTTTATCCAGGCTCTCAGGGTAAGTAGCACTCTCCTCCTTAATCCTAGTGTCCTTGAGTATAGCATCACACCATGAATCAATTCTAGCATCACACATCCTGTATCCAGCTACCTCTGATAAAGCCCTGCCTATAGACTTTTGAGGGAAGAGGATCACAAACTCAGTCCCAGCCTGGATAGTTCAGCAATTTAGCAAGACCGTGTCTCAAAATAAAACACTAACTTATAAATAGTTACATCTGAGTATATGAGAAGGCATAATGAATAAATCAGATACTAGCCTGTACAGTGTTACCTCAGTTCATGATCTTGATTCTTTCCACACCCTGGCTGCAAATCAAGTTGGGCGAGCACTGAATCAAATTCAATGTTTAGGTTTAATGTTGACCTTATGGAAGAATTTGATTTGGTGCTTGTCCAATTCAATTTGCGACCAGAATCATGGAGCGGATTGAGTTTGTGAACCAAGGTTCCACTGTACTTATAACGGTAAAATAGATTTAAGATCAGAAACCATACACAGAAAAATGAATACTGCAACTTGGGGAACTGTAGTAGGAGTCTGTATATTTTCTAAGACTACAAAAATAGTATACTTGATCTGCTCAGATAGTTGTAAAGTTTTTACCTATATGAACACACAAGCGGTACTTTGGAATGTCATGAAGATTGAAGGGAAGACACTGACATGGAGCAATTTATTTTGCAAGACACTCTAGTATACTCCAAGCTAACTAACACCCTTAGTACCTTTTTCAGTAAATGTACAAAATCTGCTCATCGTTATGACACTCAAATTCATACCACGAAACTTGCAACATCCCCTGTTGATAGTTCCTGGCTTAATTCCTCGATCATACTCTAGGCTGATAGAAACTTGAAAGCTTTGCTTTATAAACTGCTTTTTTTTTCTATTTATGTAGCTAATGTAACATGACTGTACTACCTATGATTTACTTTATGTTCCATTAGTGACACTTATTCTTACAATTATAAAAGAGCTATTGGAGAGATTTGTTCAGGATCTTTTTATTTTTTAAAAAACAGACGGGGAGGCTTTTTAGCGCCACTATTTTCTGTCTGATCTCCCCAGACTTTTAATTACTCGCTGCTCCAAATCTAGCACCAGTCATTCCTCCTACCCATAGTGTGCCGATTTCAAAGGTTCACATTTTCAGCTAGAAAAAGTTTAACTAACTTCAATATATTTCACTCGGATAATTCCTTGGTTGTTAAGAACACCGTGCCTAAGAATATTTCATTTCCCTCAAACATGTACAGTAATGGTAAGTTCTTTGATCCAGATTTTTAATAAAAGTCTTTGTGTGTGCAAACATCATGACCCGAGTGTCCAGATATTCCAAGACGCAGATTAAACGATTAAACAGTAAGTGCTGCGCTCTGGGGAGCTGGGTGCTTGCACCGCGTAGGGGCGGAGCAGCCCAGCCTCCCTCTCCACTCGCAAACCTGGGGTTTGCGGAACCGGGATGAAGTAATCTGAGTCAAAACCCCGGAGAGCGACCTCCTCGGGAGGAGACCCACGTCTGTGAGAAGTGCTGTGCTGAGTTCCTCACAAATTGCACTAAAAAACCGCCAGTCCTTGGCATGAAGGACGGTGAGGGGCCAGGGCCTACAGGGGGCTCTGAGCGGTGCAGAGGAGCAGGAGC
This sequence comes from Hydrochoerus hydrochaeris, assembly GCA_004027455.1. Taxonomy (NCBI): domain Eukaryota; kingdom Metazoa; phylum Chordata; class Mammalia; order Rodentia; family Hydrochaeridae; genus Hydrochoerus; species Hydrochoerus hydrochaeris. The sequence continues at coordinate 170,592 of PVLA01002352.1, read as the reverse complement.
CGCCTCACGGTCGGTCTGCAGCAGGGACAGCAGGGGCAGCGCTCTCTGGGGACACCGAGGAGAGCCAGGGTGCAGCCTGCCCTGTGCTGCACGACACTGACGGCTCTGCCATCCACAGCGCGGGACCGAAGCTATTTACCCACAGGCAGAGCGAGCAACGCTAATGCTGCGCCCCTGCAGGCGCTGGGATAGGGCGGTGGCGGCGGCGAAGGTGCAGATGCGCCCGCGCCTGTGCCAGGCGCCAGCCGCACCCGTGGGTCCCAGAGCAGAGCCTGTGTCAGCAGCAGCAGCAGATCCAGCTCACTGCAGATTTGCATACTGGCGAAGAAGGGGGCGCGCCCTCATTCCGGTGTGGTGGGGTCGACACCGCGATGACTTAGGCAGCACGTGACCCCACGAGTCTCTTTCACGGTGGCCTTGCACAGTCAGAGGTCTCTGGACACCTTGAAACAAGCCAAGCTACCTCAGGGCAAGTCCCTTCTACCACCCGCTCCTTGTCCCTGTTGCCAGCACTGTCCTCCTTGCCCTGAAGCCCAGCACTGTGGAGTTTGGCCTCCCAGCTGCTTTGCTATCTCATCCCCCGTGCTCTGGTGGTCCTCCAGAGTCCTTTCTTCAAGGTGGCGCTAGACTCTGCTCCCATACTGAAGACAGACACTTTCTGTCATTGCTTCACCACCAAGGACCACCTAGGAGTGCACTTTCACAGTCACCTCCAGGTGAAGGCAAACTCTTTGCTGTTTGCTGAGTTTCAGGACAAAGTGGTGGCAGGCAATAGTGTCCTCTGTGCACTCTGTCTCTGTCCCCATTCATGAACCAAATCTCTTTTTAGAAAGCAGGCATATCCTTGTAACAGGGACCTCTCCTGTAGGGCTACCTCAAAATATTCCCTCGGGGAATAATCACAAGGACCTCAGGGTGGCCTACTGCCCAGCGACCTATGGCCTGGGCCCTCTGTAGAAAGTGAGGGTCGACCCACGCCACCCGAATCTGGGCCGAACCATAATCCCCCAATGATTGGTGGCTTCCAGGGGAGAGAACCTGAGCCAACATCAGAGACCCTAAAATTGCAGCAGCTCGTAGAAAACACTAATAAGACCACCATGGATCCCACTGAACATGTCATTTCCCACTGAGATTTAAGCTGTGGAAACTCCTTTCGCATGCATTACCACACCCACACCTGGGAGAGGCTGTTCCAGTGTAAGATCTGTGGCTGAGCCTTTTCCACCAAAAGCAACTTGATGATACAGCTTGGGTTCACTGAACATGACCATGAAGATGCAGGGTTCACAGCCCATCTGCCAGAAGTGCACCAATGCAGTCACGCCGCAGCAACACATTCAAATGCACATGGCTGGCCAGGTCTCTAACACGCCCTTGCTGGAGAATCCCTGTGACTTTACTGCTCTTTATCCCATGACGGTCAGTGAGGACAGCAGTGCACCTGCCATCTGCCATGACAGTGTTGTCAAAAGCATTGGTGTACATGAAATCAGCTCCCAAGATCCCCCCACATAGCTCCTCAAAGGTGTATGTACTGCTTCCCAGCATTCATGCGGCATAGCCCATTTTGAGATTTGCCATGATGGCTTCCCAAGATGCTCCACACTTTGAGCCTGCAAAGCTAGAGCAACCAAAGAAAAAACTCAGTGGAAGGTGACAGGTTGACCAACAGCTCATCCTCACTTATAGGTTGTATAAGAGCTGAAGCCCAGATACCAGGGAAACCATGGTATCTTTCAGGGATTGTCCCCAGCCAACAGCCAAGCAGAATTCATCAGGTCAAGGTCCCCCACCCAAACCTGGGATCAAAGTTGGGAGCTCCAAGGAGAGCCACATTGAGATTGAAGTCAGAGTAATGTCCCACCAATGTTTATTCAAGCACAGCCCACCTATGTCAAAGTTGAGGTTCCCAGAACATTTATAGACACCTGTACCATATCTGGAGTCACGATACCTTTGTTAGTTGCCCAGCCACTCCGACAAGCCAAATAACATTCTGCATACAGTGTGGCATGAACTTCTCATCTGCCATTGCCCTTCAGACTCATGGGCAGATACAAACTGGAGAGAAACCTGTGTGTAATATATACAGGTGAGTGTTTACCACCAAAGGCAACCTGAAAGCCCACTGCCTAACACTCAGGGCCAACAATAACTTGGTTCACCATGGGAGGAGGCCAGCTACTGAGAACATAGTGGCTCTGTTGGGTATAGATGGAAAGAGAGTCTCAAAATGGTTCCAAGGAAATCCTGTCCCACTTGCTGAGCATGGACCCAGCGAAAGGAACCCATACACCAGCATGCTCAATGACATCCTGGCCATGCAGACCAATACACCTCAGGTAGTTGGACCCGCTAGTGCTCTCTGTTAGAAAATAAAATGTGAATGTCCCCTCCTAAAACAACCAGTAAGTACCCAAATCCAAATTAGAAACCCTAGACCTACCACCTTAAAAGAGTCCTAGATATTGTCTGGTTGATCTTAATCCCATAGAAACTAAAGTCAGGAAGTAGTAAAATACAAAAGAAATTACAAAACACTACAAAGAAATTAGTGAAAGTCCTATTTGTTATTTCAAATGAAAGGCAAAATCACATGCCAATGTCCTTAAAAAAATAATACATGCATAAATTTAAGAATATTTAGGAAATGATACATAAAACTATTTATTTTTGCTTAAAGATATTACTGTTTTTCTATTAACATTAATCTTTAGGAAAGAGCCCAGAATATAATGGGGATTTTGTCTATTTCCTTTTAAATGATCTGTGCTGTTAGGGTGACTAAATCAGATAATAAATCCTCACAATACTGGACATTCCTTCTACTTAATTAAGTAATAATTTCAGATCATGAAATATTCATTGCAGGCTTATGGCTTACACTTTAGGTTAGTATTGCTTTGAATTTCAATTGTGTTGTGAATGTGGAAAGCATTTATATATGTTAAAAGTCAGCCACCTTTTGAATATACAAACTATCAAAAAGTATTTTAGTGACACAATAGGAGATTTAAACTAGTTATCACATTCTAAACAAAGTATCCAAACTAATTGTTAAAATGATGACAGGTGTCAGGCATCCTTCCAGTGTCCCTGGGGGATTCTGATGCTGATTCTAAATTTGTACCTAAGACAGCAGCTTCTCCTCTCTCTCCTTCTGCCTTTATACTTCTGGAGAGAACAGCAGAGATGCAGGCTTCCAGTCCCCTCCAATCCCCTCAGCCTCTCCCACACCTTCCAGAAAATCCATCATATCCACATGGAAGAGAAAGTTAGGCTGGGAGTGAGTAGCCGCAGTCAGACTCAGTCACATGACTTCACAAGACTATAAATATTCTAAGCCTCTCTGCTTCTGATTTATGAAAGGGGTAAAAAAATAGTTCTATCCTCCTTTCAGAGATGTTACCATGAGGATGAAGGAAGGTAATTCCTGGGAAAATATTCTGTCAGTTGTAAAGTTCCACTTGAAGGCTCATTTGTTCTTTATTTTTCAGTCCCTCAGAATTCCCCACTTCATTCACTCTGCTCTTTTTCCCTTCACTCCCCCAGCCTGCAGGTGAGAATTGACTTCCCAAAATCCCTCTCTGCTCTGGTGACCCTGTTTCAGTCAGCTGTCTATTTTCTCTTCAGGCAATTTTTGTTGTCTTCATTCTTTTATATTCTTTAACCAAGTACATCTCCAGAATTTGGTCTTTTGCCAGCTACTATTTTTCACATTTTCTTCCAGTGTCTATACATTTCTGTTTTCATTTATCACTTAAATGTAAAGGATAGGTCTAGAGAGTATATTTCTCATCCTCTTCCTATGACAAATAAGGTCATTTGGGATGTTTTATTACTTAAAATATAAAAATAATAATTCTCTTCCAATTAATTAAATAAATACCATTTTTTTTGGTTCCACAAGTCTACACTTTTGAGTTGCTACTTTTATTCCTTTCATGTGCCTCACATTTAATCAATTGCTAAAGCATCATTTATGATTCTCAGTGCTTTTGGATTTCACTTATCCTAAATAATTTTGATAGCTGCCACTTAAGTCCCTGATCCTCTTTCCTCAAAGTAATGCCTGAGTTCTGATTACCTTTTTCTCTATCTATATATAAGGTTTGAAGTGATTGTCTACTCCCAATACCAGTTTTGACATATTGTTTCACCTTTTAAGACTTCCAGTAACTTCTTATTGCTTAGTTTATCAAATAGAAACTTCATAGTATAGTATATAATCAAGTTCATGAATATTGAGCCATTATTGGAGCCTATTTTTTTTTGCTTCCTCCCAAAATAGACTGTTCCAGCCAATAAAAACTCTGAAAGAAACAATTTTAGAATTAAAGTATGTTTTCAACTACATATGAACTAATTTTTATCATCACAAGCTAAGTATGGTACATTTTTTCCATTTAAAACTACAAAATGTTAAATGATAAAAATACTAATCATCATTAAATCAAACCCTTTCATCTTACACATAGGGAAAACAAGACCTAAATATAGTAAAGTGGTATCTAATGCTTTGGAATGATAATTCCATATATATCTATATATTTGTTTTCTTAGTGTTTTGATACAGGGTCTTGCCATAGTTCAGGCTGGCCTCAAACTCACCAGGTAGCATGGGCTGGCATCAAACTTATGGTGATCCTCCTGCCTCAGCCTTCCTAGTGCTAGGTTTACAGGCATACATCACTGCACCTGGCTCGATTTTATTCCCATGCTTTTTGATTGTAAACAAATTTGACCACTGTGGTTAATGTATGAGAAGAACCTTTAGCACATACCAGAGACACTGCTCAAGGACATTTAACTTAGGAATTTAATAAGGTATCAGAAGCAAGTGTATATTAGAAATATAATTTTAAAAGAAAAATTAAATCTGCCTACCATGCCTTTCAATATGAACCCTGAATTATCATGTGGCAGATGGTGACTCCTATTGTTTCAGGTAAGATACAGGAATCCACTGTCCTCTGAAAAGAAGCATTCACATTCAACAGAAGTGTCAGTGACATCATTTTGCTCTACAAAGGAAGTATTTTATAGCCCATTTCCAAAATTATTTGAACTTTAGTCTTCTAATAATAGGAAATAAGTGTCCTCAAACATTCTTGCCCACATCATAAAAAGGCTGGTTTGACTGTTTTCACAGTTACTCGTGGGGCTTTGTTATCTCATCACTAAAGATAAAGAGTTGAGTGTAGAAGACAGTAGGAGCAAGAGAGATAAGACTTTTCAAATCTGAATGGATCTTCTATTAAAGACTATTTGATCTTGTTTCCACTAAGACTGAGATTTGATCTTGTTTCCACTAAGACTGTAACGGGGTAATTGGTAAGGGTATCTTTCCCCCCTATTAACATCCATCCTACATTCCCTTGCTCAAGAATCCCTAGTGTTTTTTGGGGAAAGTGTTACACAGCATGGAAATAACTTCTGATACAAAAGACCAGATGACAGTGTGCATTCTGCTGCTGACACAGTGCCAGGCTGTTTCTGATTTAATGTCTAACTGCTTCTACCTCTTTTCTTCTTTCCTCACATTGTCTTCTCTATAGCATTCTTGGAGCTTGGGGGTCTTCAAGATTAAAGGAACTATGGTAAATTCAATAAGATGGCACAAATGGAACCTGAGATTAAGTTATAATGACAAGGACTTGGATAGTCAATGAATATTTTACAAACTCTGAGTAATTTAAAGAAGTGCCCGAGTTGACATGTCAAATGCGAGCTGAGCCCTGACTCTCTGTAAGATGGCTGGAAATATCTTCTGCTGTTTAGAAAAGCCAGAAGATGGACCAAAGTCTTGCTCAAACTAGTATCCATTAAGCAAATGCAAAAGGAAAGTTTTAATGTTGTATAAATTCAGTCAACTCACTTTGCACTGGGGATCAGACCCCAGACCTTGTGTATGCTGGTGAAATGATCACATCATTGTGATGGTTTCATTTGCATTTTAAGTTATAGTTAGCAGAGCTTCATCTTTGAAGAACCATCATGATTTTTCCTCTTCCTAGGGTATTTGAATGCCATTTAAAAATGTTTTATGCTATTTTCTTGTTAACTTTTTATTAAACTCTTTTATTCAATTTTTATCAACTCTTATTATCAGGGACAATAAATCTTTCAGACTTAAATTACAAATATCTTTTCCCTACTCATCATTTGTCTTTTGCTTAGTTTGTGGTGCTTTCTTCTTCCCATGCAAATGCTCTTATGGTATATATATTACAGAAGAATATATTCCTCCTTTATTGGGGGAGGTGATTTTATTTATTTATTTATTTATTTACATTTAGGACTCTGATCCATTTGAAACTAATCTTCATGTAAGCTGTCAGGTTCAGATCTATTTTCTCCTCAAATGTGAACTGAATTAGTTTAACAATATTTCATTTTCCCAGGTTTCACATACTTTCGCAGACTTTTCAAAATTGGTTGGGTAATTGCAGGACTTCACATTCTGTTCATTGGTCTATCTGTCTGTCTGTCCATGTACCAATCACACAGTGTTTTAATTCTAGAACCTTTATAACGTGCTGTAATATATAGCTGTCATCACCTAATTTATACCCTACCAAAGGTATTTGTGCTTATTGTTGCATTATCTCATTTATTTGGTGTTTACACTAAGTGTATTTTAATCATTAATGTATTTATACAGAATGACATGTATATAATTTATAACCAAAAGTCTATGCCCTTTTAAAAGAAGTAGGAAATGCAATCAAAATATTTGAAGACCACTGCCCCAGTAAGTGTTCTTTGAACAATCCAGCACCTTTGGGTATCTTTTTTGGGGGTAACAATGCAACAGCTGAGATTCTCAGGATGTAGCTAGTCTTTCCTGATACTACTGAACTGGGAGATGATACCTTTGGACTGAGATGAGTCACTTGGATCGAGAGAATTTTTTTGTACTAATGAGCAGATGTCAAGATTCCTCAAGAAGATGTTATAAATACCAGACAAGAATGCCTAAGAAAATAACCTTTGGTTTGGAAATAAAGATAAATTTTTCAAGTTCTATTTTCTCATTTATCTTAATGAATTTTTGCCCATGATGTGACATGGATTGTTGTGATCTCAACAGAGTGGAAAAGAGATTTGATCATGGAGGAGAATTTGGAGTTCTTGATGCAGAAAGTATTTATAATTCTCTAACATATTCTGTTCTATTTAATTTCAAGAAACTTTTGAGGATTGTGTTATTTGATTCATCTGAGTTTTTAATCAAGGAAGCAGCAGGCAATTAGCAAAATATCTTAAACGCTTTCAGGGCAAACTAGTCAATATATTTCCTTGCAACTCTAGGAAAGCCATAGCCAATAAATGGGGACAAGAGTTCTAGAGATAGTGAAATTATTCATTTATTATGGTTATTAATTTTATATGTGTTCTGGGACTTTTAATATTAAAAATTAATGTAATCTTATAAAGCACAGAAGAAAGAAAACTCTAACTTACCTACAATTTAATTATTAAAAACCACTACAGGCCAGGCACTATTCTAGCTGCAAGGGGACAAAGATGCATTGCTCTTGGTCTCAACAACCTGACAGAGAGATACACATGCAAAAATTGTAATGACACAGTCCACTAAGTGTCATAAGAGAATCACGAGCTGGAGAACAATATGTGGTAGATTTCATCTTTAAGGAATGGACAGTTTGGAAAGCCTTAAAAGGTAAGGAAGTTTGGAGTCAGACCTTCAGAGGAGAAACTGCATTTGGTCACTCAGAGACTAATATAACAATGTCAACAACAAACAAAGAATAATAGAGGTGGTAGGGGAGAAGCATTGCACCTCAATGGCATAAATGTTTGCACACACAGAGAGCACAAAAGAATCTGATTTGTTCTTGGACCAAAAGCATTATATGAGTCAACTACAATGATCCCACAACTCTAACATATTTATGTAAAATTTTTAATGGCATAACTGGCTGTGTGTTTAGATTGCAGGACAAATAGACACTTGATCCATAGCTTAGGTCATTTCTGCTACTGTTCGGAATCCATTCCTATTTAAAGTGCCTCGAAAGCATTTTTAAAGAACATAAACCCCATTCTCTCTTTCCAAAATTAGCACTTTCCCAGTAGTTCAGCAGGTTCCCTTTTTATATGTGGTCATTACTTCTTCTTTCGTCTCCTTCAAAAATAGCATCTGTCTGCACTTGTCTATAAATTTAAGTTGGTGCTAATGTCTCTGTCCTGTTTTGATTTGGTCCATACACTGTCTTTCTTTGGATACTCTAACTGGATCTGGGTTGACATTGTTCCCTCCTTAGATTTGGTTGCTGGTTTGGAGGTTTATTTCCCTCCGTTTTTGTTAATCACTTTGCTCCACTATTTATTTTTGGTAGTTTCTGCTGGAAAGTAGCTTCTGCTGTATTTTGTCACAACAGTTCTACAGGTTTCTATAAAATGCTATTATGAGCCTTATTTGTAATAACTTGCTTTGGGCTATGGCACCTAACAAAAATAAGTTTGCGTAGGAAGGTGGAGAATTTAAGTGCATATACAGTAGGATTTGATTTGCTAGAAGATGTAAAACAGTGAGTAGAGTGGATTTTGATTCTTACTTTTAAAGAAACTATGTAGCTATGTTCCTATATAATAGAACTCTCTCCACTCAATTACCTGGAATTTAAGAGTGGATTATTAGTGGGATACACAATAGGAATCAGAAGGGCTGCAAAGAAGATCTATTTTTTATTTTATGACCTTTCTGCACTCTTTGAATTTACTGATACACATATTATTTTTAAACATCTAAGTGAATGTGTTTAACAATTATTTATTTATATCTTTGCTTTTGTCCATAGTAAAGCATTTAGCAAATGCTTATCATGTGAAGAAAGCTAATAATAAAAACAGCAGATGACTGCTTTGATAAAGTGAGGGCAAGCAAACTGGACAAGCCTAGCAGGATGCAGACAAGGGACAAGGAGGTTGATTCTTTTAAACTTCATTATAGTGTGAATGTCCCTTATTCAAAATGCTCAGGACCAAAAGTGTTTCAGATTTCAGATGCAAGAATAGTTCTATAGACATATTAAAGTATCTTGGAGATAGGACCTAAGTCAAACATGAAATTTATGTTTCATATATACCTTCTCCTGAAAGTAATTTTATGCAATATTTTTAGTGCACCTGTGTTTTGACTGTGACTTGTTACACGAGACATAAGGCATATGATTTTCCATGTGGAACATAACATTCATACTTAAATTTTGGATTTTCGGATAAGGGACACTCAACTTAATTTTGAAGTCTCAAATTATCACTGAAGGAAATTCTAAAAGCTAAAACAAAACAGAATAAAGCAAATAAAAACCAGATGCTAATGACGAGGTGGGGAAAAAGGCAGGGAGGGAGGGGGAGGAAGGAGAGAGGGGCAGGACAAAGGACGGATCAGATCCGGTCAGAGAAGGGAGGGGAAGGGAAAGAGACAGACAGATGACATGGAGAATGAATATGAGAATCAGAGAGTAAGACTCTTCAGAAATTACTGTTGAGTTCACAAGAATTCTTGCTTAGGATTTTTTAAGCCAAGACAGTGGACAGCAAAAAAGTATGACTTTTGAAACTCTTTCACAGCACTGGATCCAGTGCAGTTCTTTGCTTCTCTGCCCACTGAACTAAAGACTCAGAGTAGGGTTTTGTGTTACTGCCAGCAGACACTCATTTAAAAACACACATTCACTCCTTCTCTCTGGCTTTGTGCTCTTCTGCTCTCTCTTTTCTCTCCTCTCTGTGTCTCTCTCTCTCTCTCTTTCTCTCTCTCATACACACATACTTAGGAACACAAAATGCCATTCTTCAGGCCATCAAATCAAGTCGAATAATCCTCCTCACAGTGTTCAATCAGGGAAATCCTGCAAATACTTATAACAATCATCGAGGAAGATAAACCCAGGAGTAGACAAGGCAACAACACTGAAGATGAATGATTAACAAAAGAGCAATTGTTTCATGTTTTGTGTTCTGAGCTGAACAGAAAGATGGGAACACTTGCACTGTACATTATTTTCAAAAATTCCTTAGAGGGCTGGGAGCAGCTCAGCAGTAGGGTATTTAGCAGGCTTGATGTCCTGGGTTTAATACAGGGAGGAGAGGGAGGGAGAAAGAGAGGAGGTGGGGTGGGGGGGAGTCCTTAATAACTCAAGAATGATTTCTCTCCAGTTTCTGCTTAGGTTTAGCCACTTTTCAAATATAAAACAAATCTCTGGGAGTTTACTAATATGCATAATTAATTATGTGCCTGTATTTTAATAAAATATATAAGAAAAATATCTACACAAGCAATTGCCAACTCTCCAGTCACTCCACAGTCCACCCAATACTTTCTTTTGAGATGCAACTCTGACCGATATTCTGCATTGGAAAACGTTCGGTACACTTCCAGCTTTCTAAGTGTGCCACATATGTCAACACACTTAATTCTCCCTAAACCGCTATGAGGTCAGCATCATTATTGGGATTATCACCATTACAGATGAGTCAGCTGTCACACAGAAATTAAATACTCGGCAGAAGATCACATAGCTAGGGAGTGAGCACAGAGTTCAGCAACGGAGTACAAGTCCTTTACCACCACATTGTGAAGCATGAAGTGTATCAAAAAGATGCCTTTATATTTACTAGGAATTATAATCTAAAGATAAAGTTATGGTTGCTCCATGGGATCTAGGATATTTTGACCATGCTATTGTTCACACTGCTGGAATTTGCAGAAAGAGATGTGCTTGAGTCTTTTGGGGACCATGAGAGGGACATCAGGATTATATCTAGATGCCCACCAGGGATAGAATATCATGGAGGTACAGGTGGAGATTTCAGAAGGTGATCAGATTGTGGAAATTTATAGCTGACTTGGCCCTAGGAGGTAGGGTCTCGCCAGAAGTTGCAGGTCATCAGCACGGGCACTCTCCCTTTTGGCTGCCATCTTTCATTCCACCCCTGGCTGAGGAAGTGACATCACAGGTCCCTTGTGACAGATCACAGCACGTGGAGCTATCTGGAGAAAAAGAGCTGGGGTCCTAAGTCAAAGCAGCCACCCAAGACTGGTCCTTTAGTGAGGGGAGGTGAGAAGGTGGTGGACACCACCAGGGCTGCTGACAGGAATGTAAAGAGCAGGAAACCAAGAACCTAACTAAGAGCTTGGCGGCGGCCTGAGACAGTGGCACTGGCATGCCATCATTGATCATTCCTCCCAAAGACCTGATTTCACGGGTGACAAAAATGTTAGCAGTTGAGAGTGGAACTGCATCTAATATTAAGTCACTGGTTAAACCACCTTTCAGTCCTGGAACTCATCACATCTGTACAATCAAGGCTCAAGCTTTATAACAAATGTTCTAGTTGCTTACTGTGGAACAACTATAACAGCAGAAGGAAAGGAAAAAGAAAGTCAACACTGATTTTGAGCCCCATGAACCAATTAATACATTATTATACTCATGTGACAACAAATTCAATACAGATGCTCACACAGCACTACTTTCAGATTTCAGTTAAATTGGCTTCGTTGTAATAGAAGACAGTGGTGCACTTTTGGCCCACTTGAAGGTAATACAAGTCCTGCATAAATCACAGCAGATCTCTCAAAGAAACCTAGTAGAAGATGTCAGTCAGCCTTGTATTTTGCCCATTTAGGAAGGGAAAAGCAACATAATTACATTCAGAAAGCAGTAGAGACTATTTTATGCTGTCTATTTCTGGGGGCAAAGTGAATGTGGCTGTTCTTGTTTTAGCTAGGCCAGCTGACTTTAAAGCTACACTAAGCCAATCTGTTACTTTTTTTCAGAGGTTGCAATTGCCAAGTTTTAAAGTTAGTTGATAAATTCCATGATTGCGAAAATGGATTCAACAAAGTTATTCAGTTATCTACTGAGTCTTCTCCAATGTGAAATTTACTCAAGAGAAGAAAGCAGTAGGACAATACTTTGATGAAATTTGCCAGGACATCAGCAAGTATGCTATTTCAGAATAAAAGATACACTAAAGGCTTTGGAAATGGGAGTTCTAACAATTCCAATAGTCTATGGAAATTGGGATATAATGAAATACATTCTTTATTGTCAAGGCATAGATGAGGAGAAAATTTTCCATTTAACTCCAGAACAAGGAAAAAGATAAATTCCATCTTGCAGTACCAAATAGATGTCCAGGGAATGGAGCACCAAGGAGATGATGCATGTTTTGTCCTTGATGACAACAAAGTAGTCAAAATGGTTCTAGCAAAATGTTCCTCACCCTTCAAAATCCAACCCCAGGAGCATGCTTATGGGAGAAGCCAAACAGACCCTTGTTTCACCACTGGAGCATTTCCAGAACCTAATCCATGAACACCAGATACCGAAAGAAGGAAGACCCAGCCCTATACTTGGTTTGATATGGTGTCAGCACAGCACCCTCCAACTAAGTTCCTAAATGCCATTTTCAATTTAAAAAAGAATCCCAGCTTTTACTTGATGCTGAAATTGGTTGTCCTTATATTTTATGAGATAAAAAATTTTAAAGCCTCATACATAGAAACAAAAATACTTTAACATTTTAAACCTTCAAAAGTTAATATGACGTTCCTGGCATGGTAGTGCACGCCTGTAATCCCAGCACTGAGAAGGCTGAGGCAAGAAGATTGCACAAGTTTGAAGTCAGCCTGGGTTGCATAGTGAGTCCATGGTCAGTCTGGATTATATAGCAAAACCTTGTCTCAAAAATAAATAACAAAAATTAACAGAAGTGAAGTCATTAAAAAAAAAGTGACAGGTCACTGCAGGGGTGGCCTAGAAAGCTTTTTCTCTCTTCCCAGCCTCTTCAGTCTCAGTCTCTGCTTCCTGTCTGCCATAAAGTGACTAGCTATTGCCACCCTGACTTGGAACCACTGAAACAAGAGCCAAAATAAAAGTTTCCTCTTTTAATTTGCAAATGGCAGTGAAGAAAGTAAATAAGAAAATAGGAATTAAGACTCTTGATGGAATTACAGGTGCCATTAAGCTGATCTTGAGGTGCACAGAGTATTCTGTATTACCCAGATGGGTAATTACATGGGTCCTCAGCCATGGAAGTGAAGGAGGCAGATAAGGGTGAACCAGAGAGATGGAAGCATGGTACCACTGGGTTTGGAGCTAAAGGAAGAGGCCACAGTAGGTGCCTCGAGAAACCGGACAAGGCCTGGAGACTATTTCTTCCCCAGCACCCTCCAGAAGGAATGCTCCCTGCCAATATCTTGAGTAGAGGCCATTGAGGCCTGTTCCAGCTGTCTGACCTCAAGAGCTTTAAGATAATAAATCTGGGCTGTGTATTTGTAGTACTTTGTTTCCATAGTAACAGAACATTAATCCTGTTGGGTGTTTTTCTGAGTTCTAGCCTTGTTAACAACACCTTCTAAGAAACGAAATTTTACATTTTCTTTTTCTGTTTGCCAAAAGAAGCTGTACTTGATCCATGTTTTAATTTCCCTTTTCCATCCCCGTCCTCATCTTCCCCTAAACCAAAATAGGCAATGAGGGTATCCTGAGGCATAGACTCAGCAGTGCCTACGGGATGGAAAAGATGTTGCTTTAGATAATGAATGCTTTGCACAGATTATTAGTCTTTGACTTCAGCAGGCAGCAACTCCTGCCTGCTCTAACACACTTGTTCCACCAGAAAGGGCCAATGGAAGAAGTCAGAGCAATGCAAAGCATGGATAGTGAGCATCTCCTAGCTCTGTTGAGCCCAAGTTAGAGAATCAAGGAGTGTTCTTGGTCAAAAGGAACTTGCTGTGCTCTGTAGGCTGAAGGTTTTGTGTTCGTTTTTTTTTTTTTTTTAAACATCATTTTTGTCATAGACAAAATGATTATCAGGTCCACCAACAAGCTCCTTTGGCTTTTCTGTTCATTGGATAGCTGGGACTCACTTAATTAGTATCCTTTGTTCTTAACAATGTATACCTAGATAGAATTTTCCTAGACTTGGACTCCTGGATGCTGCTTTGGGTGAACTCTGCACTGGAAGCAGAACCTTGTGATTTTATGAGTGACCAGATGTTTCTCTCCTACCAAAGTCTTCATTGGTTTATGAGAGAGTACAGCCCCATGTCGAGTGGCAGATTCATGCTCTGGTTCAGATCTGAAGATCTGCTACCAACCAACTACCGTAGGAACTGCCCTCACTTACACTAAATGGCTTGGCTCTGAGAGATCCCCAAAAGCAGGAGGCCCCATTAACCCACAGTGAACACTCATTGCTACTGTTTTATGGAAATATCAGCTTACATGTCAACTCTGAAAATCTGTTACTTCACCTAGTGAACATGCAGTTGGTGCTTCATAATTTATATTGTAGGCATTAATTCCATTTGTACACTTGTTTGCCTACTTTTGCTTATCTCCATACCATCTTCTACGGTCCAGAAACAGACAGGTGATTTCATCACGAGAGGGATGTTGATAGGTAACTAGACCATGAGAGGGAACCCTTATGAATAGATTAGTGCCCTTACACAAGAAGTCCCCCCCCAAATGGCTTTGCCCCTCCCACTACATGAGGATGTGGTAGGGAGAAGAGGCCATTTATAAACTAGAAAGTGTGCCATCATCAGACACATTGCCCATGCCTTGACTCTGTCCTTCCCAGCCTCCAGAACTATGCAAAATACCTTTCTGGATTACCCTGATGGGGAAATACATGGGTCCTCATCCATGGAAGTGATGTAGTTGTTTATACTCACCCAGTTTACAATTTTTATAGCAGTTGCAAGGAACACACACTATCCAATCATCAGGTATATGTTTACATCTACTCTTAGTCAGGTACTTTGGTCAGCACTGGACATACACTGGTGAGCAAACACTGAGAAATTCCTGCCAGCCTGAGGCAGAATTGGGTGATTAGCTACATGGATAAGAATTGAAATAAGAATAATAACTGAACTAGGACCTTAGACCAAGAAAGAACTTCCTCAGGCAATATACACTCATAAGCAATTCTATAATGAAATGGTAAAAATACATAGTAATTCAACTAGTGTGGTCTGAATAAAGGCCCATGCGTTACAGGCTTAGTCCATAGCCCATGGCATGACCAGGAGTAATGGAATCTTTAAGAAGTGGAAAGTGTTCTGGGAGAGTGCTCTAAGAGGAGACAGTGGAACCCTGTCCCTCCCTCTCTATGTTTTGTATCCTAGCCATGAAGAAAAGACCTTTTTTCTACCATGTGCTCCCCACTATTATGTGTGGCATTCCCACAGGTCCAAAAGCAAAGGGACCAACTAACCATGGACTGGAACCTCTGAAATCATAAGCCTATATGCTTTTTCTCTATTAAGTTGATTATCTCAGATATTTGGTGACAATAAATGAAAGCTGACCAATACACCAGCTAAACACAAAAGTAAATGCCTATATATCAATAGAGATATTGAACTTCTACTTTAACAGAAAAATAACCAAAAACTCCACAGTTTTAAGAAATATATAAAAAATCTTGACAAATAATAAAATCATGAAGTTATAACACATGAAAAGATTGAGGAAAAGAAGCAGTAAAGTTATCTTTAGGAAAAATATGAAGAAAATGAATATGTAATTATGAGAAAAATCTGTCTTTAATGAATAAAATAGTATTAGATTATCAACCAAAGTATAAATATTTATGAGCCTATGCTGATATAAAAATAAGCTGCTAAATAACTATGTAAATAAGTGGCAGATATATCTTCCACACATAATAATTCTGAGTAATTTGTGAAGCTATTCCACCCCAAAGGAGTAAAGCATAATTCTCTTCCTTTAAGTGTGGGGTGCATAGAGTGACTTCCTTGTAACAGACAGTCTAGAGATAAGAAAGAAGAGTGGAGAAAATGGGCATACACTACCTCGCCCAGGTGATCAAGGTTAATGCAAAGAGTTATGTCATATTTATAGTATATTCTCTGAACATGACAGGATGAAAATGTCATTTTGCCTCTGTGATCTTCCTCTGAAAGACTCTCAACTACATTCTAGACACGAGGAAAACATCAAAGAAATATCGTTTGAAGGATAATCTACAAAATACTTGACCAGTACCCCTCAAACCTGCCCAGGTAGTAGACAACAAGAGAAATCTGACGAAATGTCACGGCTGAGAGGTACCACAGGAGACATGACCACGAAATGCATTGTGGTATCTTGAATGGGATTCTGGAATAGAAAAGGACATTAAGAATGAGGAAAATCCAAACCAAGTGCAGCACACTAACGCGAGACATCAATAATAGGGGAAACTGCATGTGGGGTTTACGGGAACGCTATACTAACACTGAGGTTTCTTCAGACTTCTCAAATTCTAAGAAGTTCATTGAAAAGAAAACATTCTTGCAATGGCAGACTTTTCGGTATCCCAGGAACAATACAGAAAAGGTCCCCTCAATCCTTCCAAATTAATCTGCAGTAGGAATTAGGATTAGCGGAAGCCATACATTATATTTACCCAGAACTCGACCAAGAGATCATTCTGCTCATTTACCTAAGCGGTTTTTGCTCCTGGTTGCTTCTTAGTCTAATTTCAAAGTTAGGGTGTATTGTTTCTAGTTCGAGGACTTGAACAGGATTAACAGGAAAACAACTTTCTCCGCTTTTAGTGGCAATTCTGCACTGAAGTCAGAATCTCTTTTAAAATTTAAGATTTCGGCAAATCCGTAACTTTCCCCGCAGTCTGTAACAATTCCTCCAGGCTCTTTGTTGCCTTTCCGCACAAGAGCGAGTCTTTCTGAGTGGTTCAGTGCTATGCCAACTGACGTTTCAACAGTGCGTAAGGGTTTTATCGGGAAACGCTGCCTTCTTAGCTTGCCATGTTCCTCCTCTGAGACAGTGTGTACCTTCCTCCCTCTCTAAGGGGACTGTCACATCACCTTGGCCTGAGCAATGACCCCTGGGGTAGGGAGAGCGGAGTGAGAACAGAGCGCCTAGGAGTAGGAGACACTTATCAGATAGGTAATTTTAAGTATTGCACTACCAGAACTTGAAGAGGTGCAAAAACTCATTTTACCACCAAAAAAAAAAGAGAAAAAAAAAAGAAAAGAAAGAATAGAAGTGGAGTGAAAACGAAAGAAAAAGCAAGATCATGGTGCTACAAGATCTATAGTAGCTTGTTTCACGTTCCCCAAATGTTAACGCTAAGAAAATAAAACTAGAGGAAATGTTCCTAGTATTTTAAAACTCCCGAGTCCCCAATCCGTCACAAACCAGCTTAGAACCACCCGGGGAAACGGGCTTCGGGTCCTGGGCTGCGCGACGCCCCCTGCGGTCCGCACCTTCCGCGCCGCCCGCGCGCGTCCCAGCCGCAGCTCCGAACCGCAGGGCGGCGGGACGGCGGGGAGTCGGCGGGAACCCGGCTCCGGGCCGCCGGCGTCCCCGCCCCGCCTCACGAGTGCCGGCGTCCCCCCTCTGCCGGGCCCCGCGGTCCCCCGCTGCCCCCGCGGCTCCCGCGACGCTTCGCATCTCAGGCGGGGCCGTGCGCGTCCCGATCTCCACCCCGCCTCTCCGAAAACTTAGCAACTTGGCCGCCAGGTACGAATCGGCCGTGGGCACCCTCGGGGGTCCCGGGCCAGCGCGGACGCGGTGGAAGCCCGCGCTCTCCGGGGCCCCGCGCCGCTCGTGGGGCGCGGACTCTGCGGCCCGCGCGTCCCCTCCACGCGGGGCTCGCTCGCACCTCGGGCCGGAGTCTGGGGCCGGAGCCCGGCGGCAGGGTGCGGGGGTCCGGGTAGAGGTACCCGAGCGACTTACAGCCCAGGGCGACCACCAGGTAGCGCAGGAGCAGCAGGAGGAGGCGGTGGCGACTCCTCGCCATCTTCCAGGCTCCGCCGGCCGCCGCGCGCGCCGAGGTCTCGGGGTCCCGGGCGGGGGCGCTGGACTGGGGCGCGGGGCGCCGGGCAGGGCGGGTCTCGGTGCCGCAGCGCTGCTCCTCCAGGGGCGCCTGGCCGGGGCGCGCAGGGAGGCAGGTCTGCCAGCCCGGGAAGGGGGCTGAGCGCAGCCCTTTTCTAAGTGGGGGTGGGTGAGAGGGGAGGGCGTGGACGCGGACGAGGTGTCCGCCGGGTCCTAAGCAGGGGGCGGCAGAGGCCCGCGCGGAGGCGCCCCGGCCCCGGCCCTGCGCGGACCCCCGCCCCCGCGCTGATCGGCTTTGTCCGGCCCGCGGCCCCAGCAGTCCGGGCTCCGCTGCGAGCCGGCGGGGAGCGTGGGAGGGAGCGCGGGGAGCTCCGCCCGCCCAGCCCCGAGCGCTGGCTTCCCTTATGCACACCCCCTCCACCCCCCCACCCCCACCCCCCCGAATTCTCGCCCTGGGACTCGAGTTTTGGCAGTTTGATACCCAGACGTGCAAAACTGCGGGGGAAGCGCTCCTAGGCGCTGCAGTTGGTGAACTCCGCCTGGGTCGCGGGAGGGGAAATTAAACAAGAAAAGCGATCCTGTCTCAGATTTTCGCTACAGCCTTGACCTCCTCGCAGGATAACCTTTCTGCTCCTAAGTGGGCGAAGGCGTGTTTTGTCTTCTTCGCTTTTTGGTGTGTCAGGAGCTGGAAGTTCGACTAACGGTGTGAAATATTTATGGTGTTTCTTTCCAGTTATATAACTTCTGCCTGTGGAGTTTTCCACATCTTAAAACTCCACAGCTGCCCTTTGTCGGGTTTATTTTTGGTCCACAGTACTTTTAAAAAGGAAACGCGTTATGAATGCTCTGTCGCTTGCTTGAAAATTGACCTGCCTCTAAGTGGCACACACTTACAAAGGCTGAACAGGCGATATTTGTATTTGCTCCTGGGCACCAAAAAATGTCTGGTACAAACAAGAGGACCGAAAGGTTTGGCAGAGGGCATCCTCAGGAAAGAAACGGTTTCGCATCAGCTTTGTGAAACGGTAGAAGGATACACACAGTTCGGTGTAGGATAGCGGATTTAGGAGTGTGCATAGAAAGAATTCAGCCGGCTGTCTGGACAAAGGCAGCGCTGAGAAGAATGAGGCATCCCTGCTGTTGCCTTGGCGACGGTGATGAAAGCTTAGTCCCTATGGAGAGGAGAGCGGGAACAGAGGAGAGGGGGAACAGCTAAGAAAGTCAAAATAGCAAAATGTTAGTGTTCACACTCCAGGCAAGCGACAAGAAGGGGCACAGGCCGAACGGAAGGCTTGGGCCAGATCTACTGGGCAGTAACAAGAAAGATTTCATACGCAAAAGGAAAGAGGTTGACACCTTGTTTCCCCATTGTTGCTGTAACTTTGTCTTTTTTCCTCCTCCCTAAAGGTACGCACCAGGAAGAGCATGCTTAAAACATTTATTCTGCGCCATCCTATGTAAGTAATTGGCTCACTCATTTATTTGCCACCCAGCCAAGGCATTTGTTGGATGGCTGCAGTGTCCACTACTGGGAGACAATAGTAGTCCTTGCTGCCCAAAGAGTCTCAGTCTTGAGCTAAGAGAGTGTCCTCCATCTAGAAGACCTCGGGTACCTCGGAAGCGTTACAGGGCGAAGCAGAATATCAACTGTTTTTATTGTGTGCTTCCTCTGTGGTGCAGCCTTAAAAAAGTATAATATTTACTTCTCCAGCAACTCAGTAAGGGAGAAAATGCTATCCTTCCCATGTTTCAGAGGAGAAAACTGTGCCGAGAGATACTGAGCGGCCTGTCCAAGGCGGCTAAAGGAATCATCCCTCTGGCAAAGTGGGTAGGGCTTTTTAATTAGCCCCTGTAAACTGGGTGACATCTTATAAGGAAGGGCATAAAGGATGGGCATTCTATAAAGCAAAGAACAAGGTGGTGACACGCGGTCTGTTAGACTTATGGGACTAGATCTCAGGAAACCCTCTATATTGATGAAAGAATCAAATGTGAATATTATCAATATCTCATAGAATAATTAACGCCTACACTACCTGCTTCTCAAGAGCCTGTGACAATCTGTAAAGAGGATCATCTCCTTCAAAGTATGTTAACGGTGTGAGTCCCTGAAGTTTCATCCTCGGGCACCTGTGAAACCACGTGTCTTCAGCAGCCTGGTGGATTCCAACCCATGGACTGGTGTGGAAGGCATTGGCTGGTTCTGTAAGGCAGGAGAAGCCATGAGAGCAAATGAGATTAATCAGGAAAAAAAATGTGAATATCTATAAATAAATCTAAAAAAAACTGCAGTGAGAGATAGGAAGAAAATGCAGAAAAAGAACACAAGAAAGAGCAATAAAGAAGAAGTATAAGAGGACTGGGAGTGAACCAGCAGCCACAGATGGAAGTGTTTTCAGTGTCAGTGTTTAAAAAGGGACTGGGAACCATCTCCTATAGTTAGTAATTATGAGGACATTGACCAGCTGAGTGATGGAAAAGAAGCCTCCAAAAACTTGCAGAAAAATATATAGACTGATGGTCTATACTTAATCAACCAATGCTAAAGAAAAATTAGAAATTACTCGTGACACTTGTTAAAGATGGCAAGATAAACTGCTGGGAGGTGGAGGCCATGGTAATAGATACAGAGACACTGGGCTGCGTCGTGTGGTGGAGGACAGAAACTGGATGGCAGCTCCACAGGGCTGAGCCGAGATTTGTAACCAAAGGGAGGGGAGTAGGAGATGGAAGATTTGCTGAAAGGAACCACCAAGATTGAGAGTTTTCCGGCTAAGCTGACTTGGCAGGATTATTACTGGAGAAAGTCAGGGTGATAGAAATCAAAGGTCATCAAGAGGGGGAGATTGCCACTAAATCGATTTAACTGGATTTCTTGCTGAACTTGGATTATGCCAGAATGGAGAGGGAATCCCAAAATCAGGGCTAGTCAAAGAAAGGACTTGCAGGAGTGTAACTAAAATTTTGTCTCGGGAGACCGTCTTTGTCAGATAAAAAAAACACTGAAATAGTTAGCAAAACATCAGCAACCAGCACGGTGAAGGGAATGGTAGTGGTTAACACGCCTGGCTGGGGTTGGTTTCATTATTGTTTTGCTTGTAAGAATCCCTGTGCCATGGAGCAGAGCGATTTGTAGGGAGGAAAACCCACACAAGTCATTCTCCACTCTATTCTGTCCTCCACAGTCTTCAATCTGTCATAGTCACGTTTACTTTCACAGTATGAACAGGATTTTCAGGTAAACATTAAATGGAGATTTAGTATTTTGGGGTGATTTAACATTTTGTACTCTTTCCACCCACTCTAATTCTGAATTCAAAATAACATGGAAGAGGTGTGGAGGTGCTTTTCCTAAAACAAGCAAGGAGAGAAAGGGCTGGTTTAAATGGAGTGACTTCTCACAGCAACTCATACTTGGCGTTTCTGTGTTGGGTGGGTTATTTTCCTTCATGGGTGTGGAGAAAGTGCTAGAAAACATGCCCACATGCTGCAATTTAAGGAAGAGTGACAAAAAAAACAATCTTCCATTTCCAGAACTATATAAATTCTCCATTTTCCCACATACAAAACTTTCAGCTATAATAGACAAACCTGTTAAGTCTTTCGTTAAGGAATTCTTTATTACATAGTTCCCCTTCTCTCTCACCATGGTCCCCTCAAACCGTCTTCCAGACTGTGCCTGATTTCAGTGCTTTTCTTTTGTGCACAGAGGCACACCCATTACGGTGCCCTGCTTTGGTCTTGATGCTGTGTGGTCCCCAAAGATACCTGTGAAAATGCTTGGTCCCCAGGGTGGTTGTATTGAGAGGTGCTGTGGATCTTTGGGAGGCAGGGCTTAGTGGAGGGTCCTTCAGTCATTGTGAGTGTGTCCTTTAAGGGGATTATGGGAGCCCAGGCCCTTTCTCAGTCTCTTTTCCTGACCAAAGATGTCATCACTAGCTTGCTCCTGACCTGCATTCCTGCCACTGCTCTCTACCACGAGCTGATGCAGCCCCAGGTCACCACCAAACCAGTGCTAGTCCGTTTGGACTTTCAGCTTTCAAAATGTTTTGCTTCATGTCTGGATGTCTTCCTAAGCCTCATGTGGTCATGGGGGGAGGGTATTTTGGGGGAAGATCCTTTTGGAGGCAGCTAAACCTAGAATTTGTGATTGGTTCATTGTCTAGTGCTGGAATTAGGAAGTGTGAATGCCACACTCACCCTAGGGCAGGTAGCCTGCATACACTATAAGGGATGGAAAAGAGGCTTCCTCTGCCCCCTTTGGCTCTTGTAGCTTTTATTGTCTTCCGTTGCTGTGAACTGTTGCCCCTCTGCCACACCATCCCACTCTGGAGCCAGCTGATTATGGACTAAAACCTCTATAAACTGTTAGCTAAAAAAAAACCCTTTCTCTCTTTAATTTTGGATGCCAGGTATTTTGCCTCAGCAATGAGAGAAAAGTAACTAACACAAAAACTGTCTAAGGAAACCATTTTCTTTTAGTTTAACTGCTTCACATACTGTAGTAACAGGAAGTGAATGCATACTCCTATCATACTTTTCAGCCAACTATACCTACTCAGAGAAGTCTGTGGTGTTTCAGGGATGCTGTTTATGTTACACTCCCGAAGTGACCCCTTTCTTCAGGTACATTATCACAATATGGTGCCCCAAACTAAGTGCCCAGGAAGGGTTAATTTACCAGCGTTGCTTTGTTCTCATTATAATAGTGAGAATATTCCTTCAAGCACTCTGCTCTTAAAGTATTTAACATCAAGTGACTTCTACCTTCTTATTAAGTAAAGTTCACTAGCAATCAACAAACAAGTTATTAGTGCTTTATTTTTTTTTCCAAAAAAGTAGATTTATTATCAACTGAAAAGTTGGTTTCTTCATAGAAAGATAATTATTACTTCTTAGAGAATTAGGGGATATGAAAATTATTTTTAGAGAGTTTCTTTTAAAGGAAGAACTAGTATTTAGTAGACTTTTGTCAGTGTCAAACAAACAGTGGGCAGATATCAATTAACCTATAGGTATGGAGTCTTGACATCCACATTTTGGGGAGAACATGAGGCAATTATTTTTGTTGTTGTTGGTCTTTTTGAGATAGAGCCTCACTGTGCAGTTCAGGCTGGCCTTGAGCTCACTTTGTATCCCAGGCTGGTCTTGAACTTGGGAAGCTGGTCAGCACTTGGGAAGCTGGTCCTGCCTCAGCTTCCCAAGTGCTGGGATTACAGGCATGTGCCGCCACACCCAGCTCCTTGAGGTAATTTTGAAATAGACTCCTCCCCAGCACTGTCTCCCCTGCCTTGTTTCATAATTAAGGCTAAAAGAGATCTAAAGTGGTGAAATGACATATCGAATATTGTAAGGCAAGGAAAGCAAAGAGCCATGCCTGGATTGCATACCAATTACATCTTTCTTGCCTTTCTAGCCTACAGAATGCTCTTGCTTGAAGTCCTCAGTGACTTACAGCAGCTTTTAGAATCAAAGCAGAAAATATGACAGGGCTGTTTTTCTTTTTCTCATGAAGTTTCTGGGGACCTTTGTATATACTCTTTCTGCTTCATGTTTATTTCCCTTAGTATTATGTAGCACTTGTTGAATACTTGCTATTTGTTAGGCATGATGCTAAGGGTTTTTTGTGCTATCTAAATTTAATCCTCCTAACATTCATAATGGATGAGGTGATTTGGACAGAGAAGTTGAGTAAAAGACCAGAGTCACAACAACTTGTAGATGCTCATTGTAGTCTGACTGTTTGTATTTCCCCAGATTCACATGTGGAACTCTTAGCCCACAAAATGGTAGTAATAGGAGGTGCTGACTGTGGTGAGTAATTGCTTCATGACGGTAGAGTCCACATGAATAAAATCGGTCCCTTTGTAAAGAAGAGACCGACCGAGAGAGCTTGTTTTCTCCTTCTGTTTTCTCAACAATGTGAGAATGCAAGAAGAGAATGGCCATTTATTAAATGGAAATGAAGCCCTACTAGATGCCTAACCTGCCAACACCTGGATTTCACAGCCTCCAAAACTGTGAAAAATAACTGTTCATTGTTTAAGTCATTCAGTCTATAGATGTTTTAGTAGCCTGAACTTAGTGTAGCATGCTGCATCTGACTGATTCCAAACTCAGGGTGTATAACTGTCTTGTACACTGCTTCTCACTTCCGCATATCTCATGCAATCAAATCCTACTCATCCTCCTGTCTCCACACAACTTCCATTTTCTTAGGAAACATCCCTGTGTTTCCCAATGGAACCAAACCCCACTATGGCAAGTCCTAATTATCCCCTCTCTTTCTTGTAGCAGAACTGGATCTTATGCTTCATTTCTCATCAGTCGCAAGCAGTAGACTGTGGACTCCATCAAGGCAGGGATTGGTAATTTTTGGTTCATTGTAATATTCTCTTTGCCCAACACAGTGCTCTGTAGTTAGTAAATGCTCAGTAAATATGGCTAGTGTATGGTATGATGGTTTATATCTGGGGCATCCCCCGAAACCTCATATGTTTGGGTGGTGATTGGTCCAATACTGAGTATTCTACGTATGCTGTTAGGAGGTGAGGCCTGATCAAAGTTGGGAAACCTGGCAGGGTGGATCTGCCTCCCCTGCTCCTCCTTTACGCGATGCTCTTCCTTTATGGTCCTCCCACTATGGGCTGAAACTTCTGAACTTCTCATTAGTCAAAATAAACCTCTCTTCCTTTACATCTTAGGTGTTATTTTGTCCTAGTGATGAGAAAGTGATTAAGACAGATGAATACATAGATCATACATCTTTGGACAAAATGTGATTGTATTTTAAGTGTTTTTTTTAAAAGTTAACAATGCATTTTTAAGCTAATAGTCTCTTTAGGTTTCATTATCTCTACATGGCAACCTTATTGCTCAGTGTTCTATTTTAATTACCTTCTTTGATTCCACACATGAAGGAACTGAGGGTTGGGGTGAGACCACCCATCTGATCTGTGGTTGAACATCATTGCACTTCTATTTCTGTATCTGAAAGTTTTCCTTTATAACTCTGCTGTTGCTACCACGCTGACAACCTTCTTTCCAAGTCAGCCAATCTACTGCAACATCAGTCCTGATGGCACCATTGTGTTTACTGTAGGGGCTTAATAATTTATTTGAAAGATTCTTTTTAAATATATTTTAAAGTTGTTTTTAATTTTTAACATTCTGAGAAAAATAAACTGTGATGCACTTCCTGATGTAGTTCTAGCTGTGTCTCTTTCCTCAGGGTACTTGGTATATACGTGACTCATTCCATTTTTTACTGACTACCACTGGTGATTTCTAAAGGTTTATTTCACTCATGGTTCTGAGGTTAGAAAGTCAATGCAGAGAGTCCACATTGGTAGGGAGAGCCCTCTTGCAGGTAAAGACTGTACTGAATCTTGAGGTGTTATAGGACATCACAACAATAAAGGGGCACATAGATACAAAGGACAGGGTCAAAGTGGCTTTCTGTGTGTGGGGTGGTATTGGGAGTCAAACCTAGGGGTTCAAGGGTGCTAGGCAAACACTGGACCACTGAGGTATACCCACAGCCAAACTTGTTTTCACAGTAGGTCCACTGATAAGTTACCCACTAATCCATGGATTGATTAATCCATTCACGAAGGAGGTGCCTGTGCCCTAATCATGTTTTAAATGTCTCACCTCCAAATACTTCACAGTGGAGATTGAATTTCAACCTGAGTTTTGGTGAAAACAGTTAAAACATATCAGTGAGTAAAGAGTTGGGAACTTCTAAAAGTTTCTGATACATGTGTCCAAATTAGCAACACTATTACCTGAGGTTTTAGTAGTGATGGGTTTTGAAAAACCTGAAGTAAAAAAATACTCTGCATTTTTATTAATTTGTTTTGGGAGGGAGAGAGGGAGGGAGAGAAAAGAAAGGAAGGGGAAAGGAAGCAGGGAAGGATGAAAGGAAGGGGAAAGAAGAAAAGGAAAGGGAAAAGAAATGAAGGAAAGGAAAGAGAAAGAAGGGAAAGATAGGCTTGAACCCCCTGTACCCCATTTTCCTTGGGGCCAGCCCTCAAGGCACTCTTCTGAAGTACAAAATTTATTGTTTACTCCAACATGGGGAAAATAGATAGCTTAGGATTTATTTAGTGTTTTCTGTGGAGAGTATCTTGAACACATTTTTTCTAATATATCTATGTAAATCTTTTTTTTAATAAAAATTTTTAATGCTGACAGAATTCTGTTCTGAAACATCTTTACTTACCAGCTTCTCAATTACATTCTTTCATCTTGAGAAGACTTTGGGAAGGCGGTAGAGAAGATGGATAACTTGACCTGCCTTGCTACAGAGAAAACTGGATGCAGTGGATAAGAAACAGCATGGTACCTTTCACTCCCACAGATTTAGGAATTCTGCTGTGGTTTTGGACCTGTCCACTCCAAACCAGGTGGATGGTTTTAGTCTTTCAGAAATGTACTTTTTGGCTCTGATGAAAAATCACTGACTGGAATAACACAAGAGCAACAATTTAGTTTCACACTGATAATGTTGCTAAATGATGGTGTTCTGTCCACCCCATAAGCCACAGTTTCTGTTTTTTTGGAGAAATCCCCATTGCGAACTTGCAAATACTTTCATTGTCTCACTGTATTTGAAGGTCTGCCTCATGCCTTATAGACATTAGTGTTCTTAAGAGTTAGAAGAGTTCTCAGAGAGTATTTTTTTGGAAGTTTAACGTTACACAGAAGACGTGGTTCTTGATTCCTTGAAGAAGAGCTAACAATCATCAAACAGACGGAAGTTCCAAGTGCTGGCCTGTTGACTTGGAGCCAGGGAACAAAATGGCAAGGAACAGTGAGGACTTTGATCCTTGCGTGACAATGTTTAAAGCACAATGCAGGCTAGAGTGTACCGGGGAAGTAGCCATTCTTGTCCTTCCTTCTCAGGGAGGACTGAAAATCAAAGATGAAAATGACTGGTTATTCCAGAAGCCACAATTTTTTCCACACCCTTAGAAATGATCCCTAATATTTTCTCTGGAAATTTGCTTCCTCATATTTTAAAAACTGGGACAGAGATATGGAATTTTAGAGACATTTCCTATTGCAAAACTGAACTGCTCATAAATTTGAGTCTTCAGATTCAGAAATAAAGTGTAAGAAATTCTTCTTTGATAAAACCATATTATTAGGCTGGAAAGTTGTGAGTATGATAAATGACTTGCTCTCAACTACTAAAGATATTTTCTCTCTCTCTCCTCTCTTACTTGCAGCCATTGAAAACACATACACTCTTCTTTCACACATATTCTCTCTCTCTCTTTCTCACATAAACATGCACCACATATGACACATGCACACTATTAATTTTATCCTAGTCAGTCAAGAATGTTGGAAGAGAAAGGGATATAAGAAATCAAAAGAAGAGAAGCTTTGATTGTGGCATGAGTTAAGATTTATAACATAATCTATTTCTTTTCTTCTCTCTTCTGATCATTTTATTGTCACGCTTCTACACTCCCTAGATGTTTTCCTTTTTTCTGTACTCAAAAGCTCCAACATGTTGCCTGAGATTTTTAATTAAAAAAGCTTCTGGTATTTAGCCAAATCTTTCATCAGTGTTTTTCAGTGACAAGAGTTTTGTTTTTTTGCCTAACTGGACTAGAGTCTTCATCAGTAGAGTTTAAGAGTAAGCAGCTTTGCTTTATGCTGTCAGAACTCTCTGAAAACATCAAAATATAAATTCTCAGCTGGTATGTGGACCTCTTCTGGACAAGTCCAGCTTTTTCTTCACCTCTGGCTAGTAGGACAAAAAGTGATGGAAAATAATAATAGGAGTTTTTGGATGAAGTATTGGAGTCCTTCTGGATGATGTAGGGCAAGAAGGGAAAGGGGAGATGGATGACGTTGACTTCCTGGGTTCTGTCAGCCATGTTTCTTCCTGACCCCCATTCCCAGCATCCTCAACTCCATCAGCACTCAGCGCTTTTCTCACCTTCCTCCCCCAGGGCAGGACCACCGCACTGGGTCCAGGCTGGAGAGAAACCCTGGAGACCACAGGCTGAACTGGAATCATGTGCCTTGGCAGCATCGTCTTGGAGTGGAGCAGACCATGTAGCCATGCCCCGTCACCACGAGGTTGTTTTCTTTTATGGCTTAAAATGCTTAACTCCAAGCTCTTGTTGACTTAAGGGTTTGTGTTTAGAGGTAAGCTGTGATTTTGATGGTCTTTCCTTTATAGGTGATTCATTTCTTTTTTGTAATTGCTTTTAATATTTTGTTGGATTTATGTTGCTTATTATGTACCTTGCTATAGATTTTTTTTATCACAGCTAATTGGAGTTCTATATACCTCACTTATCTGTATATCAAATTCTTTTTCCATGCCTTAATGTCTGTGAACAGGATATATATATATATATATATATATATATATATATATAATTATATATACTTATATATAATTTGTGCTCTCTCTTGCTTTTTTATTGACTCTAATCAATCTTATTCTTCTTTGTACCATCTAGCAGCTGCCGGATTGCTTTCCCATGGTCTCTTCCTATTTTTAAGAAATCTTTCTCTTCATGATTGCCAACTGCAAGCCTGTCTTCTGTGTCTGAGAGTCTGTCTTCACATTTGTTTATTCTGATGCAGATACTTTTGATGGAATTTTTAGTCTCCTGAGTATGTGCTTGAATCTGTTTTACAGATTCCATTTCTTTCCTATGTTTGATATACATGGTTTTCATCATTTCCCTAAACTCCTCTATTTTTATCTCTATCTATTCTAGAATAATTAAGCATGTTTTACATTGTAGTCACCATCTCTGTAGTTATCTGAGAAATTATTTTTGACTTGATTTTTTTCTAGAGCCTCATTCATTTGCTTTGTTATTACCACATCAGAGTCCAGGTCGGGGTAGCTTTCAGTTTGCCCCACCTCATTTGATGAACTGGATATCATATCTTGCGTAAGTGTCTTCTCACTTCCTAGGTTTTTTTTTTTTTAATTTCTGACTTTAAGTTGGAAAATGGCTTTGGTGAGTAGCTTAATTGCTAATATTTAGAACCCTCAGGAAATGACTACTTCTGAGCGGTGCCTTCCAGGTATAGCTAGCTTTTGGGTTTTGAGTCTTTTGCAAGGTCCTGCCTCTTCAGTTTATTTGGGATGAGAAATTGCTGCCTACTAAGCCCAGTCCCTGGTTCTTTGGCTGGCCCACAGTATTTCATATGACCCTTAGGCAATCTCACACTTAGTATATGAGGAAGAATATCTGGTTGGAACAGTTATGGAACTTTGGCTAATGTGGTACAATCAGAAGTAACAGTAGTATCATGTGCAGCCTAGAAAATGACAAACTGAGGTAACTATTGACATGCCATCTTTATCATATGAAGTAGATTTGAAGTTATATAACAACGTATGAAAAAAAACCCAGAAAATTGTATGCAGTAAATAAGTTCTCAATATGCCAATTTTACCCTTAAGGGAGAAACCTTAAAAAGGGGGTTGGGAAAAAATTGAGAAATAGAAGAAGAGGAAAAGATTAGAAACAAGGCTGGAGGACAAAGGAAGATTACATAGACTTTGGGAAACTGGTGCAGAAGACAGGAGGGAAAGAGAGAAGGAAGAAATAAAAGGAAGAACAGACTAAGAACTACAAAAAAACTAGAAACCTTGCTCACGCTAATACAAAATCAAGATCAAACAATGAAAAAAAAAATAAGAAAAAAGAGAAAGAAAAAAATGTCCACTTCAAGATTTGTCTCGGTTGTTACTGGTAGGCAACACGTGGACACAAAGTCCAGATCTGTGTTGATTTAAGCCCTCAGTAGCTTAATGGTGGCGCAGTGGATAATCTCAGAGAGCCTTCACCTTTATTTCCTTTGAAGCTAGTTTCTGGCTGGGAGACTGGAACCAGACCCATTTAGCCTGCAGCAGGCAGCACACATTCTGTAGGCTTGAAATCAGCTGGGAGTCACTATACAGAGCCAGCAATTGTACTGAGTTCTGAGCTCAGTTTTCCCCTCTCCTGGCCAATCACCCTCTCCTGTTGGATGGCCACGTCTGCTTCAGTCACCTCACCAGCCTGTGCAGTTCATGCCATCCGCCTCCTCATTTGCACTGTGGCATCTCTCCATGGAGGCCTCTGAGGTTACCAGCAGTTACCATGTGTCCACTGGTTTGAACCAATCCTCCCACACAGTGTGTCCCAACTTAGGGAGAAGGACCCATCTTCCACCGTCTTCTTTGTTGAAATTTGTCTTTTCACTCTCCCCAGGGATGGCAATTCTCAGTTTAGATCTTTCCTGGGTCTGGAAGACCCACTTCTCTCCTTCTTCTCTTCCTTGCGTTGCTATATTCCAGTGTCTGGATAGCAAATCTCTGAGTGGGTCTTTGTCTACTGCTGACAATGCCACTATCTTCTGTTTACCTGTTTGTCTGTCTTTGGTCCTGCTGGCTTGGTGAAACTGTGATGGCTCGAGCTGGTCCCGCTTGGAGTGGGGGCAGTCCTGACAGAGTCAGACAGGAACAGAGTATAAACAAACTCCTGAGCATGATTTATATTTTGTTCTTAAGTAGTAAGAACCTTAAAAGTGGCTTTTGATAAAAGCAAAACAAAATGAAACACAACACCACTGACTCTTCTTTTGGACTAAGAGATGTTTAATTGGTATTAAAAAGCATAAAACCTGACCCTCATTTATTACCTCAAAACTTTTTGTCAGACCCTTGTTCATCTCTATATGTAGGTATATTAGTCTTTTAGGTAGTATTTGTCTAAAATTTGGCAAAACAAGTGTCTTAAGCCCCAAAAGATAAAGACTTCCAACCTCAACTTACATATCTTGCAAACAACTTAATCGAAACTGAAGGAGAAATAAGGTATTTTTGTGACAAGAAGCACCTCAAGAAATTCATGACCACCAAACAATAATTATGAGGAATTCTCAAGCATATCCTAGAAAGAGAAAATGAAGCCAACAATATCAACAAGTAAAAAAAGAATGAATATACCTGGAAACATGAGCATCTAAGCAAAAGGGGAAAGAATAAGGGAATCAGCAGCAGAAAAATAATGCAATGACAGGAATAAATTAATACTTCTCAGTAGTAACTTTCAATATAAATGGCATCAATTCCCCAATCAAAAGATACAGATTGGCAGAATGGATCAAGAGATAAAACTCAACAATATACACTGTATGAAAAATACATTTAATTTAAAAAACTCACAAACTAAAAATCAAGGGGTAGAAAATAATATTTTGTTCAATAGGAACCTAGATTAAAGCAGAAGTAGATATTCTAACTTCAGACACAGTGAATTTTAAGCCAGAACTGGTCAGAAAAGACAAAGAAGTTCACTAAATATTCATTAAAGGAACAATTCAGGAGGTTGGGGATTTAGCTCAGCAATACAAGCACCTGCCTGACAAGTGCAAGGTCATGAGTTTGACCCCTGGTACAAAAAAAAAAAAGAGGAACAATTCAACAGGAATAGATAACAATTATTAACATAGATGCACCAAATACCAATGACTTAACTCTATAAAACAGATGCTAGTAGACTTGAAGAATCAGATAAATACTAATACAGTTGTAATGGGGGACCTTAATACCCAACTCTCAGAAATGGATGGATCAACTAGGCAAAAAAATCAACAAAGAGTTATCAGCACTGAACTAAACTTTTAAACAAATGGATCTAATAGACATCTACAGAGTGTTCTATTCCCCCCCTCCCAAGAAATAGAAAACACATTTTTCTCAGAAGCACATGGGACTTTCTGCAAAGTGGACCACATAGTATCCAATAAAGCATGCTTAAGTAAATGTAAGAGAATGGAAACTATCCTATGCATAAGGAAAGAAAAGACCCAAATTCATGCAATTAGAAATGAAAAAGAAAAATCATGGCAGATTCTTCTAGAATTCAGGAGATTACCAAAAACTGTTTTGAGAACATTTACTCTAATAAAATGGAAAATTCAGGAAAAATGGATTAATTTCTAGATACATATGCATTACCAAAGGTAAACCAAGAAGATATAAATATTCCAAATAATCCAATATTAGTCAATAAAATGGAAGAAGTAATAAAAAACTAGCAACTAAGAAAAGCCCATGTCCCAGTGGATTCATTGCTGAATTCTACAAGAACTTTAGAGATGGTTTAACAACAATACTTTTCAAACTCTTTAATTGAATCAAAAGGGAAGCAGTACTTCCAAAGTCATTCCTGGAAAGAAGCATTACTCTGATTTCAAAACCAGAAAAAGACCCAATCTAAAGGAGAACTACAGGTAAAACATTAATAAATGAATATAGATGCAAAATTCCTCAATAAAATGTTGGCAAACAGAATGGAGCAAATTATCAAAAAGATTACATGCCACGATCAAGTAGTATTCATTACAAGGATGTAGGAATGTTTTAATATATGCAAGTTAATAAATGTTATACACTTCATAAATAGAAGCAAGGATAAAAATCACATGATCATCTCAGTAGATGCAGAAAAAGCATTTGATAAAATCTAACATCCACTTATAATAAAATTCCTCATGAAAATAGGTATAGAAGGCCTTTATCTCAATGTGATAAAAGTCATCTATGTCAAACCATCAGCCAACATCATACTAAGTGGAAAGAACCCAAAAGCTTTACTTCTAAAGTCAAGAACAAGACAAGGATGTCTGATAATATTGCTTCTGTTTGATATAGTTCTCAAAATATTAGCTAGAGCAATAAGACAAGTGAAAGAAATAGAAGTACTATATATAGAAAAGGAAGTCTCTATAAAAATTTAAAAATATATAATTTCATGATACAGTGGCCCAGCAAAACGTTACTTTGTTAGTTATTTTTTTTGTTGCTGAGACAGAATACCTGACACCCAAGGTTAAAGGAAGAAAGATTAATTTAGCTCACAGTTTGTAGAGGTTTCAGCCCATAATCAGCTGGCTACAAGGCAAAGTGGCATGCCAGAAGGGCTTCAGAGAGGAGAAATATTTCATGGTGAAGAGAAAGAAGTAAAATGAACAAATAAATATACAAACAAACAAAAATTAGTCCAAGCAAGACTCAAGCCTATCAGGGAGAACATTAAATTCTGCAGCTCCATGTACAGATCTGGGACACATGGTGGTGAGATGTGAGTTTCAAAGGACTTGGGTAACCTTGCAGTTTCTATGGCCTTGCTAGTTGCAGTACACATAGCCTCTCTCTCTTGGGCTGGCTCTGCTTACTGCTTTCAGCTTTTCTTGGCAGGCGTTCCATGTTCCTGACATCTCTAACTTTCTGAGTTTTCTATTTCAGCTTTGGCTTTACTCTTATAGCTTCACACATCCCCTTTCAGTGGCTTCTGGCAGGGACTGTAGACTTGTCATGCATTACCTAGGTTCCCAGGCCTTCTTCTGAAATCTGAGTGGAAGCCTTCATGATCTCATAACACTTGCATTCTGCACATCTGAAAGAGAAACATTATCTGGATAATGCCAAACTCAATCAGTAATGAGGTCCCCTCTTACCATGGTGGCAGAAGCCTCTGAATGACTGGATGACTGAAACAATGAAAACTTTTGCTGGTGGACTTGAGTGATTAGGAAATTCTAGGGGCATCCTTTACTTTTCTCAAAGCAAAGTCTTTCAACTAGTACATACATTGAGTCTATAATGGATGGAGTCTGGCCAATTCCTGAGGTGTTCTTGAAGCATCTTTCCCATTGTCATGGTGCAAAGTACTTAGCTTCTTTTTGGTCCCAAATTTACATATGATTTTTCTTTCTGGCCAAGCTAAAAGTTTAAAAATACCTTTCTACTGTTTTTATCCTATAAATCTGGGTAACAGTAGGCAGCAGTACCCGTGCCAAAGCCTGAACATTGGGAGGCCTTGAAATTTCCTCCACTAGATTATTTAACCCATTGTCTTTTAACTTGATCTTACAAAACCTTACAAAAAGTTACAGGCAAAACGTAGACAATTTCTTTGCCAAAATGTAACACACATGGCCTCTAGTAAATTATTTACTCCCATCTGAAAACTTGTCATCACTATCTTTTCTGCATTCTGATCTTTTTAGTTCCCACCAAAATCATTCACTGTGCCCTGCTTACAGCATTGTAGAACTTAGCTAGTTTACATTTACAAACCTTTTCAAGCTCTTTCTGCAAACTAGTACCAAAGTCTTCTGAACCACATGATCAGGTCAATCACAATAGCCATTACTTTTTAGTACCAATTCAGTACTAGAGTTTCATCACTGCAACCCAAATACCTGACATGCAAGAGAAGAGGTTTACTGTGATTCACAGTTTCAGAAGTTTCACCATGGTCAGGAACTTCACAGCAGGAACAACATATTTGAAACACATGGTAGAGGAAATCTACTTAACTCATAGTAGCTAGTAAGCAGAAAAAGATGGGGAGGAAGGAAGAGACAGACAGACAGAGATGACTAGATAGGAAAAGGACCAGAGACCAGTTATATCCTTTGAAGATACAGTTCCTGTGATCTACCTCACCCAGTTATGCCCTACCTCCAAGTAAACCCATTGAACTAATGAACTCATTAGCTGCTTAACTTCACTTGGTGAAGTTAAAAACTGCATGATTCAGTCACTTCCTCAAAGGACATAAGCTATAAACACTTGAGATTTTTGAGGGAAATTTTAGATCTAAACTATAACATTGCCTTATATCCAGAGGATATGAAACCAATATGTAAAAAAGATACCTTTGTTCCTATGTTATTGCAGCATTATTCACAGTAGCCAAGAAACAAAATCAGCCTAAGTGTCCACTACCAGTTATATGGATAAAGGAAATATGGGATTTTTACAATATGTAATTGGTATTAACAATATTGTATTATATATTTAAAAATTGGGGGAGAGGATTTTGAATGTTCTTATACAAGATGATGAATAACCTAAATATTCTAAATTCATTATTAATGTGTAAGTGCACTGGAACATTAATGTTTAAAAATGAACACATAGCCTTTTAAAAAGAAAACAAATAAATAAGGCTCTAACAGTTTGTTGAGTTGGTTGGCTGAAACATGAATGAAAATGTGGCCAACTGTGAGTGAGTGGGAGATGTCCAATCTTCCTTGGTTTAATGTAAAGGAAGGAACACAAAGGCTTAGACATATTGAAATGTTAAAGTAGACCATTTAAGACCTCTCACCTACAATGAGAGGGTTCCAAAGACACACTTTTCACCACAGCTGTGAGGAGTATGTTTATGAGGGTAGCGGTAGCACCTTTCAAGATGGAAGCATCCATCTTGAAATGGCTAAATGGCTGGGGCAACTTAACTACCAAAGACAAGATGGGTCAAAGCAGCAGTCAGAATAGCCTGACTTATACAGATCTATGGGCGTGCTAATTTTTTGTTGTTGCTGTTGTTTTGGTACCAGGGATTGAACTCACGACCTCACACTTGCTAGGCAGGTGCTTAAGCCACTGAGCTAAATCCCCAGCCTGGGCTTGCTAATTGATTGTAGTGTTCTTGGGAATGAAATAGATGAGAATATGCCTAAATTCTAATTTGATCTATATAAGTAGAAGATTCCTAAGTCAAATGAACAAAATTCTAATGTGAATCATAAGAACAATGTCGCAGCCCTTCAATCCGTTCTCAGACTTGAGCCAGTTAACAGACCCACAAGCTTTGATTAAAGAGAAGCTGGGGGGGGGAAGGGGGGGGCTCTTCATGAAGGACCCCTGTTCATCACCAAAAAAATTATACTACTATATTTCTTCCACAAAAGCCCTATTGCTTTTACCAGAGTAAATGTGCAGTGGTTAAAATGAAATACTCAAATCTCTTAGTAACTAATGGACATCGGACACACTAATTATACTGTAGCCTGTAAGTTAGAACAGGGGCTTATGGAGTTCAGTAATCAATAGAATTTTAGCTCAGGTCCATCTTACAGTTAAGCTAGTGGATTTACTAATCCATTTCCCTCTTTCCAGAGCATACAATTGGAATACCTATCCCAGTAGCTGGCACAATCCCATTAGTTTCTTGACCTTTGAAGTGAGAACTTGGGAAAAGGCCAGATCAAAGCCACTAGAACTGCTTCTGTCCAGGAAATAGTAAACCAAAATCAATTCCACATTGCTGGGGGGATTGAACAGATTAGTGCCACCATCAGACATTTGAAGAATGCAGGACTGAGAATTCTCACCACATCCTCATTAAATTTGTCTGGCCTGTGCAGAGACAGATGGGTCTTGGAGAATGATGGCAGATTGCCATAAGGTTGGCCAGGTGGTCACAGCAATTGCAGCTGCCATATCAGATGTGGTTTCACTGCTTGAACAAATTAATATATCATTTGGTACATGGTAGGAAGTTATTGCTCTGAAAAATGCTTTTGTTCCATCAAGTTCAAATAAAAATATATAGAGCTGAATCTCCAAACCAAAGATTTATTTGGTAATAATGAATAAAAAGCAGAATTACAATCTGAACCATCCACACAGACTTGGGTGATTTTTGTTATGTGTGGGAAACAAAGCCAAAGGTTATGATTTTATTGTGAAAGGGGAAGTTATGAAAGTTTCTTAGAAAAGAAAATTCATTAACTCCAGTACTGTTTCCCTAGGTCTGGCGATTTCTGTTTGAACAATGTCAATAGTTGTTAGGTAAGACTTATAATCTTGGAGTTCTGTTTGGGCTTTTGTTGTTTTAATTGGGCTTTTGAGGCAGTTTTGGAAAAAGTATAAATGGTCTGAATGTTTTCTCCTATGACCTCTTTGACTCCACATTGTCTATGACAGAAATGACTCACTTTTGTACAATAAACACATTTATTAATACCGTTTAGTAAAGGCAAGCAGCAGTGGATGGCTTTCATTGACAAGGCCGGCAGTGCACATGCACTGTGCTCATTTAGGAGCATCTCTACTCTGGCACGGCATCATCATTAAGTTCACGGAGACCTAGGTCTCCTGTTTCTCCCACAGGGTATTACCCTGGCCCGTTACAATGATGACATTACTCTGCCTGTATGTAATGAGCAAGAAGTGGAAAATACTCTGGACTTATTTGTAAGAAATTTGCATTCCCGAAGTTGGGACACAGATATGACAAAAATTCGGAGATCTCTACCTCAATCAAATCTCTAGGGGTCCAACCAGTGGTAAAGGTATATAGAGCTCTGTGTTCTAAGGTGAATGCTACGTCTGATCCATCCAGGTTCTTCAGATTTTTGGTGGGGGTGCTCTTTAGACTTTTAAGGCAACATATTATCCATTCAGGTATCTTACTCTGGTCTATTTACCAAATGTCCTAAAAAACTAGTTTTCAGTGGTAGATAGAGCAAGACAATTCTACACCAGGCTGTCTACCAGCTGCTCTGCTGCTTGGACCATTATGACCAGCAGATCCAACAATACTTGGAGTGTCAGTGGTAGATAGGGATGCTGTTTAAAACTGTTGGCAGGCTCTTATAAGTCAAGCACAGAGCAGGTTCCTAGGATTTTAGAGCAAAGTCTGTCATTCTCCATTGATAACTTCTTTCTTTTGGAAAAAACAGCTCTTGGTCTGCTACTCAGCTTTAGTGGAAACTGAGCATTCAAACATGGGTCACCAAATTGCCATACAATCAGAGATGCCAATTATGAACTATGTGGCCCAGTGAGCCATAAATTTTGTTAGGTACTACAATACTTCATCATTACATAGCAGTGGTACAAACAAGTTTAGTGAAGAAGTGGTCCAAATGTCCATGGTCCTCACTTCTGCTATACTGTTTTCTCTCTCCCAGTCTGCATGTATAGCATCACCAGGAGTTCTCTGTTATCAGATGACACAGACAGAAAAGAATGGGACCAAATTTACAGATGGTTTTATGCAATATACAGATATCACCCAAAGCTGGATAGTTGCAGCACTACAACTTCTTTCTGAGACATTCTTGAAGGACAGTGGTGAAGGGTGATCATCTCAGAAGGTGTAACTTTAAATAATGGTGGTTCACCTTCCTTGCAAGGACAAATGACCCAGAACATGAAATTATACACTGATTTACGGTCTGATGATTTGAGCACACAGTCAGAGTCAGAAAAATGTGATTGGAAAACTGGCAACCACGTAATCTAGGGAAGATGTATGTGAATAGACCTCTTTGAATGAGCAAATATTGTGAAGATATGCAAATGGTCAACAGAGGGGAACATAAATAGAGGAGTATTTTAGTCATCAAGTGGATAGTTTATGTATCACAACACTGACTCATAAATAAAGTGGTCATTGTGGCAGGGATAGAATTCTCAGCAAAAATGGACTACCACTCACCAAGGCCAACTTTTCCATGACCAATACTTAATGCAAAATCTGCCAGCACAGAGACCAATACTGAGTCCACCATTTCCCCAAAGTGAGTCACTGGATGCTTCTTTCATGGAGAAGGCAGCATTTTTTTATTTGGACATATATCTTGATTTATCTGCCCACATACTATACTTCCATCAAAGCTACAACCTATGAACTCATAGAATGCCTTTTCCACCATAATTGTACTCTATACAGCATCGCTTTCAATCAAGGAACTAATTTCACATTAGAAGTGTGGCAATGTGCCCATGCTTGTGGAATTTACTGGTCTCTCCATGGTCTCCTTCATTTTGGATAAACAGCACAGGAGAGTGGCCTTTTGTTTTATTTTATTTTTAAATTTTATTTTACAGAGAATAAAACAAAAGAGGACAGAACAACGCAGATCAGAACAGAACAATACAAGCAACACAGCACTTCACAACAAGACAATTGGATATCAACACTAGCTACCATAATATCTCTTTCTTTGAAATAGTTGAGCATAGTTTCACAAACAATAATATCAAACATAACAAAATAGAATAAAAACATTCAAGAGAATGAAACTATTACAAGGCATTCTGAACCAAATAACAGAAAATGAACAATGGCTACTATAATATCTCATTTTCCATAAAAAATTTGTTTATATTATTGCACATATTAAAATCCAGTAAGACACAATATGATAGACCAATGGTAATAGAAGAACAAAAGCATGGTAGGACTTCAAAGCAAGATGATATTAAATCAGCAATGGCTGCCATAATGTCTTGTTTTCTTCAAAGTAGCTGTTCATACCATTACAAATAATAAGATCAAACAAAACAGAAGAAAACCATTCCAACCAATGAATGAAAACATTACAAGTCTTCAAAGCAATATAATGAGGATCCATGATTATCATGGAA
The DNA here is from genome assembly GCA_004027455.1 of Hydrochoerus hydrochaeris. Taxonomy (NCBI): domain Eukaryota; kingdom Metazoa; phylum Chordata; class Mammalia; order Rodentia; family Hydrochaeridae; genus Hydrochoerus; species Hydrochoerus hydrochaeris. The sequence goes on along the minus strand of PVLA01002352.1, from coordinate 131,520 downwards.
TCTAATGTACTCTTAGCATTTCTTACACTAGGGAAACTATATGGTATTTATACCTGTGAGTTTGATTTTTTTCACTTATGCGTATAGATTCAGATGCATCCATTTATTTATAAATATCTCAATGTGATCATTCTTTATAGCTGAGTAGTACTCCATTGTATAAAAGTGCCACAATTTTTTTATCCATTCCTCATTTGATGGGCACTTAGGTTGTTTTCAAGATCTGGCTATTACAAATTGTGCCACTATAAACATGGGTGCACATATATCACTGTGGTATGATGTTTTTAGTTCTTCTGGGAATATGCCTAGGAGTGGAATAGCTGGGTCAAATGGAACTTCCAATTCCAGCTTTTTGAGAAATCTCCAGACTGGCCTCCACAGTGGCTGCACCAGTCTACACTCCCACCAACAGTGCAGAAGAGTTACTTTTTCTCCATAGCCTCTCCAGCATGTGTTGTTGGTAGTTTTGTTGATCCTGAGTGAGATGGAATCTCAGTATAGTTTTAATTTGCATTTATCTAATGACCAATGATGATGAACATTTTTTCTTGTATTTATTTGCCATTCATATTTCTTCATCTGAGAACTGTGTGTTCATCTTGGATGCCCATTTTTGAATTGGGTCTTTGAATTTCGGGGGTCTGATTTTTTTAATTCTTTATAAGTTCTAGACAGAAGTCCTTTGTTTGAGGGACAGTTGGCTAAGATTTCTTCCCAGTTTGTGGGTTATCTTTTCACTATGCTGGAGCTTTCTTTTGATGTACAGAAACTCTTTAATAAGATGTGATCCCAGTTATTGATTCTAGGAAGTATTTCCTGTGCAGTTTGGTTCTTGTTCATGAATTCTCTACCTACCCCTATGTCTTCAAGATTTTTACCTACTTTGTCTTCCAACAGATTTAGTGTTTCTGTTTTAATATTTAGGTCTTTAATCCATTTAGATTTTAGTTTAGTACATGGTGATAGGCATGGGTCTAGTTTTAGTTTTCGGCATATGGATAGCCAGTTTTTCCAGCACCATTTATTAAAGAGACTATTGTTCTTCCAATGAACATGTCTGGCCCCTTTATCAAAGATAAAGTGGTTGAGTGTGTTCATAGTTGTATCTTCTAGTATATTCCATTGATCTTCGGGTCTGTTTTTATACCACTACCATGTTGATTTTATTGCAGTAGCTTTGTAGTATAACTTCAAGTCAGGAATTGTGATGCCTCCTGCCTTGGCTTTGCTGCTTAGAATTGCCTTTGCTATTCTAGGTCTCTTCTGGTTCCAGATGAATTCTAGGAGTGAACTCTCTAGATCTATGAGGTATGTTAGTGGCATTTTCATTGGGATTTCATTGAATTTGTATAACAATTTTGGGAGAATGGCCATTTTCACAATATGTATTCTTCCTATCCATGAACAAGGGATGTCTTTCCATTTTTTGAGCTCCTCTTCGATTTCTTTTTTCAGGGTATTATAATTTCTCCTGTATAGCTCTTTTACTTCTTTCTTTAGATCAATTCCTAAGTATTTCATTTTTTTGGATGCTAGTGTGAAGGATGTGGCTTCTCTTATTTCTCTCTCAGTGATTTGGTTGTTAGTATATAGGAATGCTATTAATTTTTGAGTATTGATGTTGTATCCAGATACGTTGCTGAATTTATTTATTATATCTAGGAGTCTTTCAATGGAGTTTTGGGGGTCTTCTATGTAGAGTATCATGTCATCTGCAAATATTGATAGTTTAACTTCCTCTTTTCCTATCTTTACTCCTTATATTTCTCTCTTGTCTAATTGCTCTGGCTAGTATTTTAGTACTATGTTGAATAGGAGCAGTGATAAGGGACATCCTTGTCATGTGCCTGATTTTAAGGTAAAGATTTTCAGTTTTTGGCCATTTAATATGATGCTGGCTGTTGGTTTGTCATATATGGCCTTTATCATATTGAGGTAGAGACCATCTATTCCAATTCTGTAAGGTTCTTATCATAAATGGGTGTTGGATCAAAAGCTTTTTCTGCATCTATAGAAATGATTCATGTGATTCTTACTTTTGTCTCTATTGATATGGTGCATTACATTTATTGGTTTACGTATGTTGAACCATCCCTGCATGCCTGGGATGAATCCCACTTGGTCATGGTGTATAATCTTCCTCATGATTTGCTGCATCCTGTTTGCCAATATTTTATTGAGAATTTTTGCATCTATGTTCATTAGGGAGATTGGCCTGTAGTTCTCTTTTTTAGTTGGGTCTTTCTCAGATTTTGGTACTAGAATAATATTTGATTCCAGGAATGACTTAGGGAGAATTGCATCCCCTTTGATTTCATTGAACAGTTTGAGGAGTGTTGGCATTAAGTCTTCTTTGCATTTCTTGTAGAATTCCATGGTGAATCCTTCTGGGCCTGGGCTCTTCTTTGTTGGTAAGGACTTTATCACATTTTCAATTTCATTTATAGAAACTGGGTTATTCATCAGTTTTATGTCTTCTTGATCCAGCTTTGGTGGTTCATATGTTTCTAGGAATCTGTCCATTTCTTCTGTTGTTATTGAACCAATGAGAGTAGAGGTTTTCGAAATAGGTGTTGATGATCTTCTGCATTTCCACAGAGTCGGTAGTGATTTCACCCTTTTCATTCCATATTGCATGAATTTGAGTCTTTTCTTTCCTTTTTTAAATTAGGTTGGCCAGGGGCTTATCAGTTTTATTTATTCTTTCAAAGAACCAACTCTTTGATTCATTGATTCTTTGTATTGTTTTCTTAGACTCCATTGCATTAATTTCTGCTCTGATCCTTATAATTTCCTTCCTTCTTTTGGCTTTGGGCTTGGCTTGCTCTTCTTTTTCTAGCTGTTTGAGGTGTAGTATCAGGCTGTTTATTTGTGTTAGTTCTGTTTTCCTAATGTGGGAACTCAGTGCAATAAATTTTCCTCTAAGTACTGCTTTTATTGCATCCCACAGATTATGGTAAATTGTGTTTGTATTTTCATTTGCTTGTAGATATTAATTTATTCTTTAATTTCCTCTGTGACCCATTAATTGCTCGAATATATTATTCAATTTCCATGTGTTTATGGGTTTTTTGCAGTTTTTTTATCATTAATTTCCAGTTTCATGGCACTATGATCTGCTAACATGCATGGAATAATTTCAATTCTTTTGCATTTATTTAAATATGTTCTGTGGGCTAGTATATGGTCTATTTTAGAGAATGTCTCATGTACTGCTGAGAAGAATGTGTATTCTGATTTTGGATGGAACACTCTGTATATGTCTGTCAAGTCCATTTGTTCACAGGTGTGATTCAGTTCTGTTATTTCTTTGCTGATTTTCTGTCTAGTTGATCTGTCCCTTTGTGTCAATGGCATGTTAAGGTCTCCTGTTATAATTGTGTTATTGCTAAGATTGTTATCTCTTCCTCTTGAAGTTTTCCCCTAACTAGTATATAGTGACCTTCTTTATCTCTTTGGACCTTTCTTAGTTTAAAGTTTACATTTTCTGCAAACAGAATATCTACCCCCACTTTTTTCTGAGTTCCTGTTGCATGAAGTATTGTTTTCCATCCTTGGGATTTCAGTCTATGAGTTTCCTTTTGGGTTAGATGGGCTTCTTGTAGACACCATATGGTTGGATGTTGTTTCTCGATCCATTTTGCCAGTCTGTTTCTTTTAATTGGTGAATTTAGGCCATTTACATTAATGGTTATAACTGTTATATATTGGTTTATTGTTGACATGTTATCTTTCTGCTGTTGTATCTTTATCTTTCCCTTCTATTTAATTGTGTGTCTTAGTTAGTCGTCTTTTCCTATGTTTATCTAGATTGTCTTTTAGTATTCTTTGCAGGGTTAGTTTGATGATCATGAAGTTCTTCCACTGTTCTTTGTCATGGAAGTATCTTATTTCTCCATCCATTTTGAAGGACAGTTTTTCAGGGCACAGCAGTCTGGGTTGGAAGTCACTTTCCTTTAGGATCTGAAATATTTCACTCCATGCTCTTCTTGACTTCATTGTTTGTGTTGAGAAGTCTGCTGTGATTCTGATAGGTTTTCCTTTATAGGTGATCTGTCTTTTCTCTCTAACAGCTTTTAATATTCTGTCCTTATGTTGGATTTCTGGGATGGTGATTATTATATGTCTGGGTGTAGTTTTATTTTGGTTATGGCTGTTTGGAGTTGTATATGCTTCACTAATTTGAATGTCAGTTTCCATTCTCGTGTTTGGGAAATTTTCAGCTATTACTTCTTTAAATAGCCTCTTGATATCATTTGTGTTGTCCCCTTCTTTTTCATTTATCCACATTAATCTTATGTTGTTTTTCTTTGCATCATCTTGCATCTGTTGAATTTTTATTTCCTGATTCCTTGTTATTTTTTAAGAGATCTTTCCTTTCTGGTTCACTAGCTGAAATCTTATCTTCGAGGTCTGAAATTCTAACTTCACTTTCGTTGAGGTGGTTTTGGCAACTTACAATAGAACTTTTGATTTCCTGTATATCTCCTTGGATCTGCTTCATGTATTCTGTTTGTTTCTTATACTGTTCATTCAGTTTGCTTTGTTCCCCTAATTTTTTAGCTGTGTCTTCGTTAGATGCATTCACTATTTCTTTCACTACTTTTATCATTTCTTCTTTTACCTGGGAGATTATTTCTAATTTGAATTCCTTCATAGTTTCCCATACTTGCTTCTTTATTTCATTTCATATCATTTTAGGTATTTCAGGTGTATGACTAGTATTTTCTTCTATGTATTTGGCTCCTAGGCTTTCTTGGGATGGGCTGGAGGTTTGAGATTGCGTTTTGGTCTTTTGTTTTGACATTTTCCTTTATATTTCTGTGTTTCAAGCAATGTTCCAAAACTTTCCCTGAGCATGTTGGGAATCACCTTCTGTGCCCTCAGCTCCTGGGACTCACAGGTCTTGGCTCCCCTGGTTGAATGAAGGTCGCTGGGCATGGTCCACTAAAGCCCGTGAAGCCCTTCAAGGCTAGTCCAGTGTCCTAGGGGGCTGGCTGGGCACCCAAGCACCAGGAGTGATGTCCCAAACTCTCCTGGGCCAGAGCCAGGGAGCTGGAACTCCACTCGCTGCCACGTGGGCCTACCTCCCCTCTGGGAGCCTGCTTGTTCCCCTGCTTGAATAAAGGTCTCTGGGCATGGTGAGAGCAGCTTTTTAAAGAGTCATTTACAACACCAGTGAGATGGTAGTACTTGCGGGACTGAGCCAAGATTCTGAAGAAAGCTGTATATGGTCTAAAACAGTATCTACATATTTTGCTGCCTCATAGATAGAATTCATAGGTTCAGGAATCAAGGATAGAAATGGAATGGGCACCTCTTGCCTTTATCCCTCACAACCCATTTGCAAAAATGTTGCTCTTTGTTCCCATGACCATAAATTCTGCTGGCCTAGAGGGAGCAATGCCTCCACTAGGAGACACAACAGTAATTCCACTGAACTGGAATTTAGGAGGGCCATCTGGTTACTTTGGGCTTTTCATATTTCTGGGTTTATCTCTGAAGGCATATCTGGAAGAGATTAGAATTTGAATCAGTAGGGTATGTAAAGCAGATTGTCTCTATGATATGTGCATGTGTGTTACCTGATCCCCTGAGAGCACGAATAGAGGGAAAGAGAATTCACTCTCTGCCTGAATCAGGATATCAGTCTTCTGTGCAAAAACTGGAACATACACCAGTGATCTTGCAGTTGTCAACTCTTCACACTCAGACTAGATCTATACCACCTACTTTATTGGGTTTACAACTGCGTGTCACAGGACTTCTTGGCCTTGGCCTCTATAATTTCACAATCTCAGTCTAAATCTCTCTCTCTTTCCCTCCTTTCCTCTCTCTCTCTGCCTCTGTTTCTCTCTGCTTTTCATAGTGGGGATTAAACCTAGATCCTTCACACTGAGATACTTCCTCAGCCTTTTTTTTATGAGACAGGGTCTCACTAACTTGCTAAATTGCTTAGGCTGGGATTGAACTTGCGATTCTCATGTCTCAGCCTAATAGAGAAATGGGGTTACAGGCATACATCACCAATCCTGGCCCATGAAACAATTTCTTAAACCAACCTCTTTATTTATTCCATTAATTTGTTCTGTTTCTTCTGGAGAAGACAGCTATAGTTATTTTTCTAAAAATGGAGTGTCTTAGTCACTTTTCCATTGCTAAGATACAATATCAAACACCCACAACTTAAAGGAGGGGAGTTTTATTTTGGTTCATGGTTACAGTCCTTGTTCAGCTGGCTCCAAGGCAGAAATGGTATTCTGGAAGGGTCTGGATGGAGAAAATCTTCTCATGCCACAGTGGTCTGGATTGGAGAGAAGGGAGGAGGAAAGAAGGGAGAAATATGTAGTTTTCCATGTTTATGCTGCCAGGGACTTTGCTCTTCTGACAAGGCCTTGCTTCTACCAGCACATTCACTTGTGGAGTCATTGGTATAAGAATCCATTGTGAGTAGAGCATTCACATGATCCAATCACTTTACAAATACGTGAAGCATTTGGAGGACACCTCAGATCCTAACCATAACAGCTACCTAGACTTTCATGGAGAGTTTAATTTTAAAATGATGGGGTAGTTTATTTGACCAAAGAAATTTTTGAACAGCAAAGCATTGAAGATGCAACATGGGCATTACTAGCTACCTTTAACCAGATGTACATTGAAATTCAAAAGCAAAGGGAAGTAGCGGAAATACTTGAAAAGTTCACAGCCTGGCCAAAGAAAGCAAAAAGGAGAAAGCATCCCAGGGTACAGCTGAGTGACTGCTTGCCAAGGAGATTAGTACATATAAAAAGCCAGTTGTTTCACTCTGAAAACCAAAGCAAAGAGTTCTCAAGGGCATCTCAGGAATCTCTGAGAACTTCTCTCTCACCATAGGCCCAGAGGCCTAGGAGGCAACTTTGTTTCAAAGACTGAGCCCAAGAAACTCTCATGGAGGGTTTTATCTCCCTGTTTTAAACCAATAAAGGACCACACAGTTGTACTGTGGTTCATGTGGGCACAGGCACAGCTCATTTTGGCAGCAGACCCTGATGGTATCTTTGCGGGACCAGTTTCCCCAGCATGCAGAGTGCATGATTATAGGCTAATAGCAGCTTTTGCCAGAAGTTCAAAGGATGACCTGGAAGGCCCACAGAACCTTGTTGCAGGGGTGGAGCTACCATCAAAAGCCCAAGTGGGGTGGTGTCTAGTGGTGGCTAGTGAGCCCTGGACACTACAGTAGTGTGTGATGCCCACCAGAGAGAGCTTCCAGCATTAGCACACAGCCCTGGAGTACAGCCCTGTGGCTTGTGACAAAGCCAAGGGACAGGAATACCAAAGTCCTTAGAGAACTATTCCTTGTGGTGTACACAGGATGATGGACTTGAAGCTTTTTTTTTTTTTTTGATAAATTACATATTGTTATCTTAGAAGTAGTTGTTCAAGTTATAAAATCAAAGCATGTAAAGTGGACAGGCAATCAAACAATGGCAGTACTGGACGTAAAGCTTTAAGATTTAATTTCTATTATGCTGGATTTCCATCTTGCTTTGGTACGGTTATGCCTGTTTCTCCATTTTAGAAGAATTTGTATCTTATTCCTGTTATACCATTGTATCCTGGTGATACATAACTTTTTTTTTCTTTTAAAAATGAACAAACAAAAGATAAAAATGATACAAACTTCTAAAAAAAGAAATAGGAATCAATGCTGGTTAATATATTGCATATTATTATCTTGAAAGTAGTTGTTCAGATTACAAGATCCATAACTTGTTTTTTTGTTTTCATGGAATTGTAGTTAAAAGGTTTGCCTGAGGTGAGACTTCAGACTTGGATTTTTGAGTGGTGCTTGGGGAAGTTAAGACTAGAACTACTGAGGATAAAAGAATTGCATTTTGTATCATGAGAAGAACATAAAGCTTGTGAGCTAGGAGTTGGATGATATGGTTTGAGTTTATCTCCTAAGGGTTCATACATTAGAAGCCCAATGTTATTATGGTTTGAGTTTAGATGTCCCCACACGTCTCATGCTGTCATAAGTGGGGCTTTTTTTCAGAGGTGGCTGAATCTAGAGTGTGTGGTGCTGGGATTTAAGGGTGTGTGATTACTAAATGAGTACACTGATTGGTTTGGCACTGACCTAATGTCCGTAGCCTGGACAATATAATGGACAGAAAGAGGATATCTTTTCCTTGCTTGCCTTTGTTGCCACTTCTGCCCAGCATGAACTGTTTTTTCTTTGTGATGCCTGACTGCCATCCACCCTATCTGGAGCCAGCTGATTATGGACTGAAACTTATACAAACTGTGAGCTAAATAAACCTTTTCCCCTTTAACTTTGAGTGTTGGGTATTTTTCTCAGCAATGAGAGAAAATTACCCAACCTGTAGCCTGTTCTCTGGCTTCCCATCTCATCAATTTGATATTTTCTTCTCTCTAACTCCCTCCCACTCTCCATTCTTACCCTCTCTTTCTTTTCCTTTCACACACAGTTCTTCCTTGATGCCATATGCCATTAGGCCTTCACCAAAGCTAGTGCCATGCTATTTGCAGTTTCAGATTACAAAACTGCAAAATAAACAGTCTGTTTTCTTTATAAAGTACCCATTAAAATAATAGAAATGAACTAACACACAGTTTTACTAACATATATTTCACAAACAATATCATTCCTCCATTGAAAGTGTAAAATTAATGTTATTTAACATATTTATTGGAACATACAACCATCACTTCATCCAATTTTATATTTTTAGGCTTTCATAACAGAAACCTACTTTTCATTACCAGTCAATCCCAGCTCTGCAGCCTTCTCCACCCAGTTGTAAGCAATTGCATATCTAATACTTTATCTATAGATTTTCCTGTTCTGTACATTTAATATAAATCAAATTATGCGACAAATGATTATTTGCAAAGAGTTTTCATTTGGCATAATGTATTCCAGATTGAATTATTTTGGAGCATGTGTCAGTACTTTACTTTTTATTGATTAGTGATATTTTCTTGTATAGCACTTTTGGTTTCCTATCCATCAACTGATGGACATTTGAGACTTCTGCTCCTTTCTTTGGCTTTTATGAATAATGCTGCTATGAATGTATAAAATTTTTTGGCGCATGTACGTGGTATGATTCAAGAATATGCAAATGTCTAAAATTTTTAAAATTTATTGCAATAAAAGAGACAATTACTATTAATACTCCCCTTCATCGCAAACATTCATCATTGCTATTTCCTGAAGCAGTTCTGCAAGTACCTTTTTTTGTGAGTGTCATTGAGCTGCCTCAATGTCCTGTCAATTAAAATATTTACTAACATTTCAGGGTGGAGTTTGGGGAAGAGCCAGAAGCTGTATGGTGCCAGATTCAGTCAATAAATTAGATGAAGACACACTGTAATGAGTCTGCCTTTCCATTGGATGGCTCTTAGCAGCAGGCTCACAATTTTGATCACAGATTCTAAAGATACTCATGAAAGAGGCTTCCAGAACTGCTTCAGAAAGTGGTAAGAAAGATGGGATATGTGTGTTCAAAGTAAGGTGGAGTATTTTGAGGGGTTTAATGGCAACATGTCTTTTACTATATGATTTTTAAAATTTAAACATTTACTATATATTTTGATTACCCATCATGTGTTTTCATTTCTTTTGGTATTTGCCTGCCACAGTTCATGACTGTGGCATAGCACAAAGGATGAGAGATTACTCAGAGTCTGGGTTCAATTCAAACTCCAAGGAGGTCCAAAGAAGCTACCCTTAACTGAGACCACCCTGTATGACAGAGTCTCATAAAGACAATATCAAATTGAGATTCTGTGGCTACTGATTGATAGAATCAGGAAGCAAGGATAGGGAACAGGGGAAGGACAGGGAAGGTTGGCATGGTCTGTTTCATGATGCACCCTAGGGTCAGAGTATGGGGAGGGGAGAGCCAGAGCATTAAAGCAATAGATGTAGGTCAAATTTAAATATCAACACAGATTTAAAGAGATGTCAAATTTTAATCATTTATATTTAAGATCTAAATATATATTGCATAAAAGGTAGCACTTATTAGTTACTTTGTACATATTAAACTTACATAGTCTTAACACTATCAACTTAAATTTAGACTCACAACATATGTTGTTTTTAGACATATATATATATATATATATCCTAATTTAAAGTTATGTTGTAAACTAAGAAAATACCTGTTTATTTCACTAATCATGAACTGATTATTGAGCACATTTTATAAGTTAACATTCACATACTCTAAATTTTAAAGATCACTTTTTAAAAATTTTTATTTAAAGAGAAAATAAAGCAAAACAGAAAAAAAGGGTAGAAATAGTACAGGATTTCAGAAAAAATAAACAGTAAGAAATCACTAGTTGATAAATTACATATTGTCCTCTTAGAAATAGTTGTTCAAGTTACAAAATTAAAGCATACAAAGTGGACATTCAAACAGTAAGACTGCAAACAGTCTGAAAGAGTTCTGTTCAATGATCCAACAAAAACTTAGTAATATGGTTATCTATCTTACACACTTAAACATACATGCAGTTATATCCTTTAGAGCCCTTTCTTTTTCTCTGTTATTTACAATAGCAATTACACATTTTGGGTTTTATTACTTCTACAGTTCCTATTACTTTTTACATTAGAGACACAATGTGATATTTATAAACATGACTCTTATTTATTTCACTTATGAGGATGGTCTCAAGTTGCCTCCATTTACTTATGAAGGCCTCAAGATCATCATTTTTTATAGCTGAGTAATATTCCATTGTAGAATAAAACTACATCTTTTTCATCCACTCTATGGATGATGGGCATTTTGGTTGTTTCCAAGATTTAGCTATTACAAATTGTGCTGCTATGAACATATATCACTGTGACATGATCTTTTCAGTTTTTCTGGGAAAATACCCAGGAGGGGAATAGCTGGATTGAATGGAACTTCCAATCCTAGTATTCTGAGACATCTCCGTACTAATTTTCATAGTGGCTGCACCAGTCTACACTCCCACCAACAGTGGAGCAGTGTTCCTTTTTCCCCGCAGCCTCGCCAACATTTGTTATCAGTTGATTTCTTGATGGCAGCTATTCTTTCCGGAGTGAGATGAAATTGATTGCACTTCTCCAATGACCAGTGATGGTGAACATTTCTTCATGTATTTATTTGCCATTTGTATATCTTCATCTGAGGAATATGTGTTCATCTCTGATGCCCATTTTGGAGAGGGTCTTTGAATTTGGGGGGATTGATGTTTTTCAATTCTTTATATGTTCTGGATATAAGTCCTTTGTCTGAGGGATTTTTGGCTAAAATTCTTTCCTACTCTGTGTGTTTTCTTTTCACTCTGTGGTGATTTCTTTTGAAGTGCAAAAACTTTTCAATAGTATGAGATCCCAGTTGTTGATTCTTTGAAGTGTTTCCAGTGCAGTTTGCATTTTGTTCATGAAATCTCTGCCTAACCCTGTCTCCAAGACCTCTGCCTACCTTGTCGTTCAGTAGATTTAGTGTTTCTGTTTTAATATTTAGGTTTTTGATCCATTTAGACTTTAATTTTGTGCATGATGATAGGCATGGGTCTGGTTTCAGTCTTCGACATGTGGATAGCCAACATCATTTATTAAAGAGGCTATCCTTCTTCCAGTGAACCTGTTTAGCCCCTTTTTCAAATATCAGGTGGCTGAGTGTCTTTGTAGTTGTGTTTGCATCTTCTAATCTGTTCCATTGATCCTCAGGTCTGTTTCTTTGCCAATACCATGCTAATTTTATCACTGTGGCTTTGTAATATAGTTTCAAGTCAAGAATTGAGATGCCCCCTGCCTTGCCTTTGTTGCCCAGAATCGCCTTTGCTATTCTAGGTTTCTTCTGTTTCCACATGAATTTTAGGAGTGTTTTCTCTAGATCTGTGAGGTATGTTAATGGTATTTTGATTGGGATTACATTAAATCTGTATAACAGTTTTGGGAGTGTGGCCATTTTCACAATGTTCATTCTTCCTAGCCAAAAGCAAGGAATATCCTTCCATTTTCTAGCATCATCTTCGATACTCTGCTTTTTCTTCAGATCTAACAAATCTAATATCCTCTTCAATCTCCTTTTTAGTGTAGCATAATTTTCAGCATATAGGTCTTTTACATTCTTAGGTTGATTTCTAAGTATTTCATTTTTTAGATGCTATTGTGAAAAGTGATATTTCCATAATTTTTCTCTCAGTGAGTTTTTTGTTTGTATATAGGAATGGTATTGATTTTTGAGCATTGACTTTGTATCCAGCTACACTGCTGAGCTTGTTTATTACCTCTAGTACTCTTTTAATGGAGTTTTTTGGGTCTTCTATATAGAGTATCATGTCATCTGCAAATAGTGATAATTTAATTTCTTCCTTTCCTATCTTTATTCCTTTTATTTTTCACTCTTGTCTGATTACCCTGGCTAGTATTTACAGAACTATACTGAATAGGAGTGGTGATAGAGGACATCCTTGCTTTGTTCCTGATTTTAGAATGAAAGTTTTCAGTTTTTGTCTACTTAGTATAATGTTGGCTGTTGGTTTGTCATAGATGGCCTTATGAGATTGAGGTAGACACCATGTATTCTGAGTTTCTGAAGGATTTTTATCATGAATATGTGTTGGACTTTATTGAAGGCTTTTTCTGCATCTATTGAGATGACCATGTAGTTTTTGTTTTTGGCTCTGTTGATGTGGTGTATTACATTTATTGATTTGCATATGTTAAACCATCCCTGAATTCCTGGAATGAATCCCACTTGGTTGTGATGTATAATCTTCTTGATGATTTGCTGCATTCTATTTGCTAGCATTTTATTGAGAATCTTTACATCAATGTTCATTAGTGAGACTGGCCTATAGTTCTTTTTTTTGGTTGGGTCTTTCTCTGGTTTTGGTATCAGAGTAATACTTGCCTCCAGGAATGATTTATGGAAGATTGCTTCCTTTTCAATTTCATTGAAGAGTTTAAGGAGTATTGGGATCAAATATTCTCTAAATTTCTTGTAGAATTCAGCTGTGAATTCATCAGGACCTGGGTTTTTCTTTGTTGGTAAGTTTTTAATTACATTTTCAATTTCAACAGCTAATATTGGGTTATTCAAAATTGCTATATCTTCTTGGTTGAGCTTTGGTAGTTCATATGTTTCTAGAAATCTGTCCGTTTCCTCTGTGTTTTCCACTCTATGTGAGTAGAGATTTTCAAAGTAGGTATTCATGATCTTTTGAATTTCCATGGGATCTATAGTAATTTCCCGCTTTTCAGTTCTTATTGCATGAATTTGTGTTTTTTCTTTCTTTTTCTTGATAAGGTTAGCTAGAGGTTTGTCAATTTTGTTTATTCTCTCAAAAAACCAGTTTTTTGATTCATTATATATATATATATATATATATATATATATATAGTTTCAATTGCATTGATTTCTACTCTAATCTTTGCAATTTCCTCTCTTCTATAAGCTTTGGGTTTAACTTGCTCTTCTTTTTCTAGAAGCTTGAGATGAAGCATTAGGTTGTTTATTTGTGCTTGTTCTGTTTTGTTGATATGACAATTTATTGCTATATATTTCCCTCTTAAGCCTGCTTTCATTGCATCCCACAGATTACAGTATGTTGTTTCTGCATTTTCACTGAATTGTAGGTATTGCTTTATTTGTTCTTTAATTTCATCTGTAGCCCACTGGTTGTTCAGAAGGTTACTTAAGTTCCATATATTTACTATGTATGTTTCACAATTTCTCTCATCATTAATTTTCAATTTACTTAAGAATGTTTTATGGGATAATATATGGTCTATTTTGGAGAATGTTCCATGCACAGCTGAGAATAATGTGTATTCTGATGTGGTTGGGTGGAACACTCTGTAAACATCTACTAAGTCCAATTGCTCACAGCTATGATTCAGTTCTATTATTTCTTTGCTGACTTTTTGTCTAGTTGATCTATCTCTTTGTAACATTGGGGTATTCAAGTCCTCTGTTATAATTGTGTTCTTGTGTATTTGGTTTTTCATGTCCATTAGTATTTGTCTTACATAGTTAGGTGCACCTGTATTTGGTGCATATATATTTATAATTGTTAGTTCTTCCTCTTGAATTTTTCCACTAACAAGTATGTAGTGACTGAAGGTCAGTTTTTAACCACAAGCCTAACAATGAGAACACAAGAAACTTATTATAGTAAAATATAGAATTTTCTTTTAAATTTAGTTTTGTAAGTTTAAGCAAGAGCTCCTCAATATTTTTAGGAAACCATATTATTTTAGACATAGAAAACTTAATCATTTAATTATAGCCAAAAACAATTACTTTAGATGACTCATCATAATAGATAACACTTATTTAAAGCTTTATATATATTATCTTTGATCAAGAAAAACCCTTTAGCTATGATACATAGACAATAATAGACATTACATTTATAAAATTGATTTTTGATATCTTGGTTACCTAAGAATCTGGAAGGAAATAGGTTACCAAGTTTATGGATATCTTTATTCTTAACCAGTGATTTAAACTAGCCTACTGTTAAGCTATATGAGCCATAAACATTTGAGATGTCTTGAGAGTTTATCTATAAGTCAATTTAAATAGAAATTTTGGAAGAAGGCTTTTTTTATTTAAAGAGAAAAAAAGCAAAACAGAAAAGAAGGGAAGAAACAATACAGAATTTCAAAGAAAAAAATAAACAGTAAGAAATCACTAGTTGATAAATTACATATTGTCTTCCAGATATAGTTTTTCAAGTTATAAAATTAAAGCATACAAGGTGGACATTTAAACAATGAGACTGCAAACAGTTCTGTTCAACGATCCAACAAAAACTTAGCAACATAGTTATCAATCCTACACACTTAAACATACATGCAGTTATATCCTTTAGAGTGCTTTCTTTTCCTCCTTTTGCTTTTCAAGTCCATTATCTGTTTAGTTATATTGTGTTTCAGCTTGCACAGTATCTTACTGATCTGTTTTGTTATTTACTTTTTACTTATTTATTTATTTTAATTTTTTTTTATTATTTTGAAGGTAGCAAAATACAAAAGAACAAGATATAACAAAGCCAACTGAGACAGTGCAGTGAAATTGGTACAGAAACCTTCAACAGGTTATTGGCATAACAGTAATAGGTACCATAGTATATCCCGTTATCTTCACAACAGTTGTTCTTTCAATCAGGTATAGCCAAATCAAAGGAAATAAAGGACATTTTAGAACTTATCAAAACAGAACATTGAATAGAGCAATACCATTAATCAGAACAAAGCAAAACAGGATAACAATATTTGCCTTCAAAGAGATGGTAGAAGGAAATCCCCCCAATTTACTACATTGCATATGATCAACCTCTCAAGAGATGTCTAGATCTCTGGCTCTCACTTGCTAAAGGGCTGGGGGGTGGGAGGTAGAGTTTGATTCTCAGCCCACGCACCCAGCAGTAGGAGCCACTGAGTGAGTCTTCCGCCTCATGCCAGGGGTGCTTACCGAGAAGGAGGGCAAACTGACTTTCTGTACTGCTCCTTGAGTCCTTCCATGGTTGGAGCTCTGGGGCTGCTGGTTCTCCTCCCAACTCAGGCCAGGGGCCGCTACTGAGAGGGCGGGCAAGTCTTTGTTGCTCTTCTCTCACTGCTGGGACAAAAGTACCCGATATCCAAAATGAAAGAAGGAAAGATTTATTTAGCTCACCGTTTGTGGAGATTTCAGTCCATAATCAGTTGGCTCCAAGGCAGGGTGGCAAGGCACCAGGGTAACACTTCAAAGCAGCAGAGAGCAAAAGCAGCCAGAACAAAAGCAGGGGAGAGAACAAGCTGTTTCTCCTCCTTTATATTGTAAGCAGGCTACTCCCCTCCCCCAGGGCAGTTGTAGTAGTCACACCACACTTCTGTGCTCTCCTCTTGAACAGGCTGAAGCTCTTTACAAAGTAAGGATCCAGCTGAGTCTCTTAGTTAAATTTCTAAACTAATCAAGTTAACACAATGTATCAACCATAGCAGAGGTTAATATAATATATACCTAAAAGTTAACACACACATATTCACCTAACCATATATAACCTTTATATTATTACACTTGAAGGCTTTTGTTCCTATGTAAGCCTCATGCCTGTCAGTATTTATTTGGCAATGTTTTAAACAAATTTGGCTACCTTGAAAACTTACATAAATTGTCTTTCCATGAAAATGCCAAAGAGAACAACAACAAAAAAACAGTAAAAAGAAACAGAAATTGTTGAGCTAAAAAAAAAAAACAAAACTTTTTTTTCTTGCACAAGGCAGCTGAAGTTGCTTTAACCAGTTATTAACACACATTGAACAGACAAACATACCAATATGTGAAACAATTACCTTTAAATCAGAGTGCACTCTTAGATATCTTGTCCAAATTGAACTACAATAATCTTTTTTTATAGTTTTTAAGTTTGTACTATAAGCAGACTAATCAAAACTTTCTCATAGGTCATCAATCTCTTCTAGTAAGAGACAGAAAGAAAAAATTCTTTTACCTCTGTGAAAATGAAGCCTGCTATTAATAAGGAATTTAGGCTGATGGATTATCACATTGGAATAGAGCTATTTATGTTAAAAACTGTTAATAGATTCATAAGGTTCCCAGGAATATTTATTATTTAATCAATGAATTTATCTGTGCTATGGAAACCAGTCAGGTTGCCTCATGGAGCAACTCTCCTGAAAGGAGAGGAAAGTTAATGGATTTCTAGTACTGCCTAAGAGCAGACTGCTTGATAATTTGGACTAACACATTGTTATTTATTCTTTGAGAGTCCGAGAGTCAAATCCAGACCAGTTTTTTTTTTTTTTTTTTTAAGACTATGGTCCAGAGATACGTGAAGGTTCATAGGGAGAGGGAAACCCACCACCCTGGAAACCAGAATGCAGCAGCCACAGAGAAGAGAGATGCCTTGGAGTATTAGAACCAAATCCCAACCACCTCTAGGGCAGAAAGACAATCAAGACCAAAAGCTTTTCAGCTCATACATCTCCAGTCCTCATCAAAACATGCCTCCGAAGACAAAAGCTATGATTAACTCCAACTGCATTGCCAAGCAGAAAACCAACAATCAGAGAACTCAAATGACTGCTTTTTAACTTAGAGAGAGAGAGAAAGCAAGAGAGGGAAAGAAAATCAGAACAGATTGAACACGTTGTTAAGCTTTACAGTTTTGGGCTCGTATATGTGTGTGCTTGAGACTGTAAAAACGTACTGATGGGGGCTCCTCCTTTCTGATAAATTTGCCCCAATTTAACATCCTTTGCTTGTCCTTAGCTTTCTCTCTTTAAAAAATTTCTTTCTTTTCTCTTTTTTTTTCTATGTCTTTTTTTTTTTGTAAAACAAATACAATTGGAATATGATATTATTATTTTAGAGCCCCCATCCCTCTGGTTACCCCTCTTGGTGCCCTAGGAGCTCAGAGGGAGAAGGGGGTTTTCAGAGGGAGATGAGGGAGGAAGAGGAAGCTTTTTTAGGGGGAACTTCCTTTGTTTGAGTAGACTGAATAGGTTAAATAGAAACCATGCAAAGATGCCAGGATTACAGAATTTAATGATGGTCTCAATTTTTGTCCCCCATGTTCCCTGTCCTCCATCTCCAGGCTGTCTCCCAGAGGAAACCATGGACATTGTGGTTGAATGCCATCAATAATTTAATAAGCTGAGGTTCAGGAACTTTACAACCAGATATCTTTAAGAGGTACTGTAAATGTTGCTTAAGCTTTTTCTTTGTATAAGATTTGATCCCTACTGTATAACCGAAAGTAAAAGAGCAAAGAGAAGAAAAAATGAACTTGCCCTGCTCGCTTAGCAGCTGGACAGTTAATAGACCTCTGGGCTGATAAAACCAGCCAGCGACCTTGCCAAAAGCATTCTGGGATAGTTCTCAGTATCTCTGTCTCCTTATCAGAGAGTAAAGTTGGACATCTTTGTTCTATTTCCAGGCTTAGAAAGGTCAGTCTCTGCACTGAGTTACACCAACTTATTCCACAAACAGGGCAGCACTTGTTGCAGTTCATGACAGTGGCACAATGCAAAGGATGAGAGACAACTCAGAGTCAATGTTCACTTCAACTCCAAGGAGGCCCAGAGAAACTGCTCTTCATTGGGACCCCTCTGCATGAGAGAGTTTCATAAAGACAATCTGGAACTGAAGCGTCTGTGGTTATTGATTGATAGAACCAGGAAGCAAGGATAGGGAACAGGGGAAGGTCAGAGTGATCTGTTACATGATTGACCTTAGGGCCATATCTAAGTGATAAATCTGGATATGGGGAGGAGAGGGCCAGAGCATTCATTCCTTAAGGCAGTGTGTTTTGATCCTACTTAGACATGTGGCCTTGTAGGGTGTCTTTTAATCCCTAACTATGCATTCTGGGTGGGTTTGGGCAAGTGGCTCCCGAAGCCCTTTATTTCTCTGCATTTCTTTCTTTCTTTTTCTTTGCCTCTCTCTCTCTCTCTCTCGCTCTCACTCTCTCTTTTCTTTTTTGGTACCAGGGATTGAACTGACAACCACACGCTTGCAAGACAGGTCCTTATACTGCTGAGCTAAATCCCTGGTCCCTCTGCATAACCATTTCATACAAACCTCTGACCAATGCCCCCACATTTATTTAGTGATTGTATATGTAGATTACATGATAACTTCATGTTCAACATTTTGAGGAATTACCAGCTGTTTTCCAAGGCAGCAGCATTACTTTATAGTCTCACCAGTGGTGAGAGTTCCAATATCTCCATTTTTTTCACCAAAACTTCTCAATGTCTGCCTCCTTAACTATAGATATCCTAGTAGGTATGAAATAAGATCTTGTTTGTTTTAGTGTACATTTTTGATGGTAAATGATGTTATGCATCTTATTTTAACTTTTTTTGTACTACTTTGCCATCTGTGTCTCTTTTTAAAGAAATTTTTATCTTAATGCTTGCCCCCCAGCACACATTTTTGCAGTACTAGGTTCCAGCCTAGAGGCACTCTACTACTGAGCTATACTCCAGCCTTTTAAAATGTCTTATTTTAAAACAGTGTCTCTGCTAAGTTACCCAGCTGGAACCAAACTTGGGATCTATTGTAGTAAGGGTTCACAAGGAAATAGGTTTAGTACAGGGCACATAACTTATAGGATTATTTTTATAATATTTACTCAAAGAGGCAAATGCAGAAGAGTGAGGAGACCTGTACACACACTAGAAACCCAAATAATCCAGCTGAGGGCCTGGATTCCACAGCAATGTCCTATACAATTCCAACTGAAGATCTAGAGCCCATGTGTGAGTAACCACTCAGAGTGTTTCAAAGCTCAGGGACATCTAAGGACATCTGAGAACATGACCCTGTTTGTCTAGCACAGGTGCACAGTAGGACACAGTTATGTAACCATGACTCAGCACAGGTAAACATGCATGTGCTGGGTATGGCACTATGTAGGAATGTAAATATGAGCTAACAACCTGTATAAGAATCGCACAATAAAGATGCAAGCAGCTCTTGCACTTTTGCTCTTGTGCTCTGCTCCATGCTGTCTGCTGTTGTTGCTGATGTCTTGCACACAAATGCTCTTTAACCTTGGGACTTCACCCTTGAAAATCTCCCTTGGTGTCCCCTACTCCGTGAGTGGGCCGACACCATGGCAATGTCCTCCATGAATCCTACTGAGGCCTAGAGCCCACTACAAGGTCTTGTATAAGTCTACATCAAGGATTTGCACTGGAAAGGCCCAAAGGTCAGTGGTGGAAGCTAGAAAGTCTGTGCCAGCAGGCCAAGGAAGCCAGGAAGTGACACTCAAGATAAGGACCAGAGTTCCCCTGAAGACAACTGCAGCCATCCTCGTGAGACAGAGGACCTGGGCTCCTTCAGTGCTAACAGCCAAGTTCACAGTGAGAAACCAGTGTGACAATCTTCTCTAGAAGAATCAACAGTAGACCATCTTCCCCTCCAGTTCTACCTTTATGCTGTTGCTGTTGGCAACAATCCTCAGGTGGGTCTTCCACACCCAGCCCCACACCGGTTCAGTTGAACTGGGTGTTACAGTTGACCATTAGTTCATCCACCACAGGATCCTCTTGCCTCAGCATCCCCAAATGCTGATACCACAGACATGTGCTACCATGCCCGACTATTTTTCCATTTTAATGTTGGGTGAGTTGTCTTTTTTGTTATTAAGTTGTGTTTTTATATATTCTGGATACAAATTCTTTATAAGATACATGACTTGCAAATATTTTTCTCTTGTATGGATTTTCTTTTCATTTTTAAAAAATATCATTTGCAGTACAAAAGTTATTTTTTAATGTAGCTCAATCTATTTTTTCTTCTGTTACTGTGTGTGTGTGTGTGTGTGTGTGTGTGTGTGTTGTGTCTAAGAACTGAGTTTCTAACCAAGGTAATGAAAGATTTATTCTTATGTTTTACCTATGAGTTTTACAGTTTTATCTCTTAGTTTTGTAAGACATTTGGAGTTAGTTTTTGTAGAAGTTGAGAGGTAACTGTAAAAACTTTATGCATGTTGTCTGTTATGTGATCTATATCTCAGAAAATAATTCCATTTTTGTATACAGATGTTCAGTTGTCCTAGCCATGTACTGAAAAAATTATTCTTCCTCTCTATGAAAATATTGTCTTCTGATTCTAAACATGGAATAGTATTTCCTTTTACTAAGGTATTTAATGTGTTTCAACAATGCTTTGTAGTTTTCAGTATAGAGGTTTTGCATTTTTTGCTAAATGATAGCTAAATAATTTATTGGTTTTGGTGCTATTATACATGGAATTTTCTTAATTGTGTTGTTGGAGTTTTTATTGCTAGTCTACAGAAATGCCATTGATATTTTTTATGTTGATTTTGCATCTTGCGATGTTGTTCCATTCTTTTATTGGTCCTAATAGCTTTATAGAGAACTCCATTAGTTTCTATGTTCCAGATAATGGCATCTGCAAATAGAGATAGTCTTATTTTTCCTTCCCAGTCCTATGTTGCTTGCCTAATTTGTCTGTATATTCTTTTAGTGAAATGCTGAACAGTAAAGGAAAGAATAAACTACTATGATTTCTTATTCTTCTGTAAGGTATTCAGTTGTTCATCTTTGGATCTGATGTTAGCTGTGGGGTTTTTCTATATGCATTTTATCAAGTTGAGAAATTTGCTTGCCTTTCCTAGTTGGTTGAGTGTTTTTATCATAAAAGGGTGGTGGACTTTCTTAAATGTCTTTTCTACATCTATTAAGATGAACATGCAATTTTTGTGTTTTATTCCATTATAATATATTACATTGATGATATTTACATGTTAAATCACCCTATCATTCCTGGGATAAATCTCATTTGTTTATGATTATCAACCCATTATATGTTACTGGATTCCATTTGCTAATATTTTGTTGAAGGCTTTTACATCTATATTCGTGTAATTTGTGTATGTATTTATTTGTATTTTCCTTATTGTTGTCTTTGGTTTTGGTATTAGGGTTATTCTGACAAACATAAAATAATTGGGGAAATGTCCCCTCCTCTTTTGTTTTGAAAGAGTTAGCAAAAAAATTAGTACTAATTCTCCTCTGTTTGGTAGGCTAAACAGGAAAGTTTGGTACACGGTCTTTATTAGGAAGTTTTAAAATTACTAATTTGATGGCTTTACTTGTTGTAGGCCCTATTCAGATTATTTCTCTTTGAGTCAGTTTTTGCCTTTCTAGAAATTTGCTTATTTCACCTGTTATCTAATGTTTTTGGTGTAGAGTTTTTCCTAATTTTCCATACATGTCTCTATCTTTCATTTTTCTGTGAGTACTGGAAATTGAACGCAGGGGCACTTTACCACTGAGCTACATCTCCAGGCTTTTTTCTTTTCTTTTTTTTAGACAGAGTCTCACTAAGTTGCCTACCTGACCTTGAACTTGCCATCATTTTATTACAGCCTCCCCAGGAGCTGGGGTTACTGACATGTGCCACCAGGTCCAGCTTTATAATCCCTTTTATTTCTATAAGATTGGTAGTAATATGGCTTCTTTTATTCCCAACTTGAGTAATTTATAATCTCTCCCTTTTCTTTGCCTGTCCAACTAAAATTTTTGTAAATTTTATCTTTTCAAGGAATCAGCTTTTATTTTCACTGATACATTATTCTTCTACAAGAACAAAATCATTTATCATTTCCTTCATTCTAGTTTTGGGTTTAGTTTGTTCTTATTTCCCTAGTTTAATAATGTCATAAATGGATTTGAAATCTTTTCAAGTTGAGGGCATTTATTGCAATACATTTAGAAAGAAATAGGAACTATTTGGCCTGAAGATTTAATGGTTTGATAGAAACCCCTTAGTAAAACTGAATTATATAAAATCTTACCTGGATACCTGACTGCCTTTTGATTCTGTGAAAGACTGGTAACCAAACTGCACAAGTCAAATATATGAACTCCACCAGAACTTTAGTTTTAACAATGGCAATTATTCAAAGAGTTTGGGTAATTTCTAATTTGGAAAATTAATTATTTGATGACAATTGTGCAACATCCTCAAATCTGTCACATGTAACAACTCTGCAGTCTGAGAAATTGTTACTGGCATTTGCAAGCGTGGTAGAAATTTAATAAACTGTTGCCAAACCAGTCTTTTGTTTGAATGCCAAGGTTTCCTTCCCTACATCACATGCACCATCCTGTTGCCAGCATTTATCAAAATACTCCCACAGTTGTCACAGAAAGAACTATGTAGAGATTTACTACATCTTTATTCTTCTTGTCCTTATATTTTGCTTCCTTGTCACTTCTTGGAGATTTATTTGAATAACATGAATAATGTCTGCCTGGAGCACTGAGGTATTAAATCACGAACTGAAAACTGATATTTGAGTTACAGCTATAGAAACAGATAAAGAATTCAGTGGGATCAAGATGACTTTCATGCCGTACTTTCTTTATGTTCCTAATGCTTGAATTTTGTAGGGAGACTGTGCTGTTTATACAATGTAAAGCAACTATAAAAATATAAAAATATAAAAACAAGAGAGAGAATCAAGAAAAAAGCATTAAAAAGTCCAACTAGATCAACTCACCTCTAATGAGTTATGCAATTATGTGAGACAAAGAATAATAATAGGATTTAAGGTAAAAATCTATCTCTTTGAAACAGGGATTGACAAATAGTTGAAATGATTGGTTCTGAGTTTGCATTTTCTGCTTTGACCCCAACAAGTAAGTGTCTGTCTAGGTTTAAAAACCTGTGCATTTGAAACAGGAGGAAAAAAGTCTAGTCTCGGGATTCAGTCACAAACCCAAAGATTCATAGAAGTGTAGCCTTTTCCCATTAGAGTTAGATACACAGCTATCATCTGAAATAAATACCTTTTCTTTATCTTGCATGTTAATGCCTCAGAGATACCTTGACAATTGTATCAAAACGTTAAGAGTATATACTCTTTATTTATTGTAAACATAAGGTTCATTCTATTTTCTTTTTATTGTTTTCTCTCCCCTTCCCTTCACATCCCTCCCTATTCCCTCCAATGTTTATTCTTCTTCCCATTTGCCAAAGTTCTATTTCCAGTGTTGAATATGCAATTTCACTGCTAGAGACTTCTTTCAAAGAAATACACCAGTGCAGACAGATTCTCACTGCAGCAAAATATTCTTAATATCCTAAGTGTAGGGGCAAGAGGGCTGGAGGAGAGGAAGGGAAAGAGGGAGGGAGGGAGGGAGGGAGGGGCAGAGAGAGAGAGAGAGAGAGAGAGAGAGAGAGAGAGAGAGAGATTACAGTTTAATCTAGCCAATGGCATAGGGCTAAGAGGTGGATTGCTCCGATGAAACCTATGATTTTATCCATCCCTACATTACATTTCGTGAGTCAGTGAACATGAATGACTTGTAAGTGACTGAGAACCACCTATGTGTCTCTCCTAGAGTAGATAACAGACATAACAGTGAGAGGAAGGTGTGTGGGCAAATGTCATAGCCAGGGTGGGTCAGCAATGTAAAATAACAAAACATAAGGAGAAAAATTACATATAATTAAGAGAAGGAGGAAAGTATTTTATTTCCCAAAGGCATTACCTTACCAAGTCTCATTCTGCCCCCCAGGAGCCAGGAATCCTATACTAAAAGACTCCAAATGCACTTTTAGTGAGTCTGATAGGCTTTCCCCTCTGAATAGGACAGGGGGAGGTACCAGAAGAAGTTATTTCTGGGGAACATATTTGCCTTTTTTTCATTAAAGAGCATCCTTACTGACATGTGTTTGAGGGATTAGTACATCTTTGAACTCCTAAGCAAATGCGGGGAGAAATGTTGCAGCATATTCCCAAGCTTGGAAATGGAGATTTGGTGTGGTTGCTGCAGAGTGGGATAATTCAGAGCATTTTAATGATCATGTGCCAATTTCAGGAGTCCTGACATTTTCTGAATGCCCTGGTGTTTCAGAGTGTCTCAGATACTGGAGTAGTATTCTAGATGATCTTGAGCCAAATACTAATCCTTCTGGAATTCACCTTCTCCATCTGTTAAATAAAAAAGGGGTGAGGAATAAGTGATCTGCACCATCAACTTGGGATTTAATTTATAATTGTCATCACTGAATCATCATCATTTTAAATAAACATATGCAGTGTTTAATAATTACGGTTAAAAACACTAATTATTTTCTATACATTGATTTTCACCGGATATAAAAATTGTACTTTTTCATGGGATATCAAGTGTGATGATTTTTTGATTTGGGGATGTGTGATTTTAATTATTTTTAAAATTTTATGCTACCTGTTTACAGTACATAATGATCACATTTCTTGTGGGGAGTTGGTACATGTACAGAACACATCTTAATTCATATTTTACACCCTTTCTCTTCACTTCCTCCCTTCTCTCTGCATCTTTTGGAGCTCTTTCTATATGCACAAGATCTGTCTCATTATTCCCTACTATCTATCTGTTATTTTTTATTTTCATATATATTTTGGGTTTCTCAAATAAGATAAACCATGTGATAATT
This sequence comes from Hydrochoerus hydrochaeris, assembly GCA_004027455.1. NCBI lineage: Eukaryota > Metazoa > Chordata > Mammalia > Rodentia > Hydrochaeridae > Hydrochoerus > Hydrochoerus hydrochaeris. The sequence goes on along the minus strand of PVLA01002352.1, from coordinate 106,537 downwards.
AATCTTGTGTGTCTGATTTATTTCACTTAACATTATGGTCTTAAAGTGCGTTCATTTCTACAAAATGACTCATTCATTTTCTTTCTGACAGAGTAGCATTCTATTAAATATAAGTAACATACTTTTCTTTATCCATTAATTTGTTGATGGGCACATGGGTGCTTCAAGGGTTAGATATTGTGAATCGCACCACTATAAATGTGAGTATCACTGTAACATGATGCCTTTAACTTTCAGGAACATATCTAAGAGAGAAAGATTTGGTTGAATGGAATTTCTTGTTTTAGGTTTTTGAGGAATCTCCATACTGATTTCCATAACTAGCTATGCTAGTTTACATTCCCACCAACAATGCAAAAGATTCCTTTATACCTTAGCCTTGCCAGCATTGGTCGTTATCTGATTTTTTTTCTTTCTTTTTTTTCTTGATGATAACCATTCTTTCTAGAGTAAGATGGAATCTTAGTGTTGTTTTAATTTGCATTTCTCTAATGACCAGGGATGTTGAACATTTTTTCATGTATTTAGTGTCCATCTGTATTTCTTCTTCCTAGAAGTGCTTGTTCATTTCGATTGTCCATTTTTTGATGGAGCCTTTTTTTGGAGGGGGAGATCTCATTTTTCTGAGTTATCCATATTAGTATTCCACTGCTTACTCTGCCTGGTGTATTCATTTTTTTTTTTTTTTAGATATTTGGGGGATTGTTGGTTTCATAGTTTCTATGTAGCATATCCTTGAGAAGTTTTTGTAGTGCTGGTTTGGTGGTGATGAATTTCTTTAAGTGCTCTTTATCATAGAAACACCCTATTTCTCTATCAGTTTTGAAAGAAAGATTTCACCATATGTAAGTCTGGAATGGAAGCTGTTATCTTTTAGGGCTTATACAAGACTGCACTCCAAGCTCTTGTGGCATGTAAGTTTTATTTTGAGAAGTCTGCTATAATTGTACCATGTTTACCTTTATAAGATATTCCTCACTTTTCTCTAAAGGCTTTAAACATTCTGTCCCTGTATTGGACTTCCAAGATTTTGATTATGATACGATATGGAGAGGTTTTTTCCTCCACTTGAGACTGTGGCTATTTTGGGCTCTATATACCCCACTTATCTATATGCTTATTTCTTTTACAATATTTGAAAGTTTTATGATATTATCTCTATAAAGGGGTTTATATGACCTTTGTGCTATTTTCTGATTTTTCCTTTATTCCAATTAATCTTAGGTTATTCTTTTTCTGCATTGGGTAATAAACTGTTAAATACATTTTTCATGTTGTTTTGTTGTTTTTAAGGGATTTCTGTGTGCTTGGGTTTTGAAAACATACCTATGTTCCAATCCTGATATTCTGTTTTCACAGTAGTCACTTCTGCATCCCATAGTTTTGGTGTAAATTTTAATTTCCAGGAGTCTAACTCTTTACTGGACTGGTTGTTTCTGTTTTGTAACATTTTGTTTAGCCAAGCTAGTTTTTTATTATTGTCTTCTTTAAGTTCCCTAATTGTTTTTTAAAATTACCTCCATTGTCGGATTAGTTATATTTTCTCTGAGCCTGCTGAGTGCCTCATTGATCTGTTTTTTAACCACCTCCTGTTATCCTTTCAAATAGTTAGGCTTTTTGTTTCTTTTCAATTCCCTATGGGTCTACTATGGGAGTGTTGGGAATTTGGGAATTCTGTTGCCTTATCTTCTCACATTTCTGTTGTTTTTTGTTTTGTTCTGATTTGTGTTTCACTTTCTGGACACTTATATTGGAAAGATGTTGCTGCTATTATGGAGATCTCTTCAATCTGCCTTTCAATGGTTCACTAAGGGCATAGCTAGCAATAGTCCTTAGTCTTTGTTCCAAGATCTGACCACTTCTGTTAGTTTGGGAAGGGAAGATACAGTGTAGTTTGCCCAGCACCCATTTCTCAGGGAATGGACTGCAGTACTATGAATGTCACCAGGGTGATTTGGGTATCGGTGTAGAGGGAAAACACTATTGTTAATAGCAATAACTCTGGAACCCTATCAATATCAAAGGAATCAATAACAGTAATACAGCCCAATACAACTGGATATTGACATACATAAGAATCATTAATGTACCATTAACATTAGAAAAGAAATCTATAATCATAGTATAAACACTAAGACAACCCAAATATTAGTATATAGCAAATACCTACCAAATGCAACAACTATACCTTCACTGATAGAAAGAAATTCAATGTAATACATTGACTACCTAAAGATTCATAAAATTTGATAGTTATACTATTAAACATATGTGAATGGGAGAATGCAAGAAGAGAAATTTGAAAAATTAAACCATGGGATATGAGAAGGAAAAGAGAAAAGAGAAAAGTGAGATAACAGATTCTATTAAAAAGTATAAGGATATTTATAGAATCAGACAAAGGTAACAAAAATATAAGAAAGAGACGACAAAAGAAAAAAGGGAGAAGAAAAGAAATAATATGGAGAATAAAAAATAAAAAAATTTTTGAAAGGCAAAAAGGAAGGAAAAGGACAAAAAAAAAAGAGTAAAGAAAAGAAAAAACAAAAATAAAAAGGGGGTAAATGAGTCCAAAAATAGAAAAGAAAAACTTTCTCTGTGTTTTTGAATAAATGTTTCCCTCCAGGATCAGCAGGTTTGGAGTCTCCCTAGTCAACTCTCCCTAGCTTATGGCCTGTGGGTTTGTCAGGTCTGCTCCTTATTTCAGAGGCCACTTCGTTTACCCCAGGCTGTGTCAGTGCTACTTAGTTTGGTACACAGGGAGACAGTCAGATCTCAGATCTATTACGCATGTAGCCAGTAGGGTAAGGGTTCCAGCACTTAATACCAGCACACATTTCAGACTCAACAGTTCTGAGCACACTCAGGTCAGGCCGTTTCTCACCTTGGGGGACAGAAACTAGGTCTTTCCTGGCCTGAGTTTAAACTTCTCTGAGATCTCTTTCTATCCCATTCCTTGTCTGTGGCTATCTTCCATGGCTGACTCTCACCCTGTCACTGTGGGAGGATAATACCAGGAGCCTTCAAGTGAAGCTGTTTTTTAAATCGTGTCTGAATCCCAGATTTAGATCACCAAAATGGCACTGATTAAGAACTCTCTGGCAGTATGGTGGATGTGTACACTTGAATCCTCCTCTGGCTGTTACTCACTGTGTCAAAGGAGTCCTTCTAGAGCAACACCCCATGCTGTTTTTGCAGTTCCAAGCACCTGTGGACTTTGCCACCATTTCGCCCTGGATCTCCCAGCCCTGGGTACTTACCTTGCTCCTGGGGAGTCAGGTTGCCCTCCCCATGAGCCGTGAGCTATGGAGAGTGTTCAGATTCTCTTGTTCTTTTCTTTGTGTTGTGGACCATCTTTCCAACTTTGTCTGTAGCATCTAATTTTTCCTGTCAGTTCTTTCTTGATTTCCAGAGATTCATTTCTACTTCTTTGTCACAGTTGTCTTTGACTTTTTCTTCTTCCTTCTCCTCCTCCTCTTCCTCTCCTTCTCCTTCTTCTCCTCTTCCTTTTCTTCTTCCTTTTTTTTTTTTTTTTGCCAAGTTGTCTTTTTCCAGTGTCTGAGTTCTGGATCTCAGAGAGGCTTGATTTTGCTACTAATTATTACTTTGCCATTTTCCTTCTCCATACATCTTTATGAAAATGAAACAGAAAGTATTATTTACAGGAGACTCAATACTTCCATGGTCTGTATTATTGGCTATTTCTTTACTATTAGGGAAGAACTGATAAGACTTTCTTATGGTGTGAAGAAGAAAGGAGTGGTTTTAAAAAGAATGGACCAAAGGAATAGACTATGTGTGCTTCTCTATTCATTTTATTTTATTTTTGTACCGCTAGGGATCAAAACCAGGGTTATGAACATGGCAGGTAAGGTCTCTATCACTAAGCTATGCCTCCAGCCTTTGAAACTTCCTCATTTTCAAGTGATTTTCATCTCTTCAAAGATCTACAAGCACATACACACACTACACAGTCGATGGTGCCCACAAAGGAGTTGATAAAGAATGATGTTGAAGTGCGGTGTGGGAGCAGATACTTGTAATCCCAGCACTCAGTGAAGCTGAGGCAGGAGGAGTACAAGGTTGAGCCTAGCATGGGAAATTCAGTGAGATTCTGCACTCCCCTCCATCCCTAAAAAGAGCACAGTGCCAAGGCTCTGGGTTCATTCCCCACTACTAAAATAAATTAATTAATTAAAATAAAAAATAAAAAAAACCCAAAGTAACAATTAGCCTTGTGGTGTGTGTTAGCTTTTTGTTGCCGTGAACAAACATCTGAGAAAAACAATTCAAAGGAACAAAGCTTTATTCTGGCCTATGGTTTCAGAGGTTTCAGTCCATGGTCAGAAACCTTCGTGCTTTTAGGACTGTGATGAGTCAGAAATACCATGGCAGGACACTGTGAAGGGAAGCTGCTCACCTCATGGCAGCCCGGAAGCAGAGAGGGAGGAAACTAGAGAGGAAGGAGCTGGGGACTACATGTAGCCCCCAAGGTTACACCATGGTCTACTACCTTTGACTAGTTTGCATCATTGGCCAATAATGCTACCAAATCATGAGTGCATTAGTGGATTACTCCACCAGTTAAATTAGAATTTTCACGAAGCAATCACCTTCCAAAAGCCCATTTTCTGGACATATGAGCTTTTTAAAAATTTAATTCTAAATCATAATATGGTAATGTAAACCAATAGAAAGACTATATGGTTGCACCTGGTTTTTTCCTCTGGTTATTTCACAGCAATGTGCATATCTGTATTCAGATGGAAGTGGATGAAAGGTAAAAATGTATGAGTATTTATTACTTAGGAAAAATGCATATTGATTGCCTCTGTAATAGATTCCTAAAGTGCAACTTATTGTGTGCTTCATAAACTTCAATTACAGGGAATATAATCGACCCACAACCTTAGCTGCTAAGCTCTGAAATCCATGGCAATGTTTTCTCAAAGGCATTTCTTGCTCCCCAGGGCTGCTGCTGATCAGTGACTGGCTGCAGAGGGAAAACAAAAGCAAGCCCACTCCTGCAAGGCTGAGACATCTTTAATGATAAACTTTGGTTCAAGGACACTTTTGACATACTCTGTCAAGTATGTCAAGGCCATATGGGTGGTCATCAATACTTCTACACAATTTGTCCTCTGCTTCTACCTCATGCAAGGTTAGCCTTACCTGGCTGCCTTCTCTTTTCCTCCATAGACATTTCCCTTAATAAAATCTTTGTACATTGAACTCTGCCGTGGTATCTGTTCCTCAGAAGATCTGAATAGCCTGCACATGTTCTTTGTAAGTAGTTTTTCAGGGTACAGAACTATGCTGAATTTTGGGTCAGAAAGGGGAGATGATAAAGATGTACACTTAGGTTAGTCCATAGAGCCTTCAAGAACTCTCAACAGTATCCAAGAAATTAATAACAATGGTATTGTGTGAGGTTTCAGTAAAGACTTGTGAACAATGAAAAGAGCTGGGGAACACTTGACCATATCTCTTTTAATATTTTTTTATTTTCTATAGAAGCAAATCCATAAAAGTTTGAAAATGTGAAATCAAATATTTGGATTAAGAATAAGAGTATTAGGCAAAAAGAAATCATAGGTAAACAGATGTGACTTTGAGACCCAGATTATACATATGATCTTTGGAAAATTACCATGTGTGTGGCTTCTTCATCTCAATGGTTTGCTTTCCTCTTTGTGGTTCCCTGTAGGAGGTATATACCTCCCACCTGACTGACCTTGGTCCAGGGCCAGGGGACTGCAAATGACTGAAAACTCTGGGGTAATGCAAGCAGAGCTTTCAAGAGCAGGGTATAGGGCAGTCACTGTGGTCTTTTCCCTCCACCATAAGAAGCACCAGGTGGGAGCTGCTTCTACTGCATGGAATAAAGTCCTGGAATAAAGTTGCAAGGACACAGCTGGGCAGTGCCATGCACGTGAGCAAAATAAATTCTCATGGCTGAAAAGTGTGGTTGTTGATTCGCAAATTTTTAATTTTGAAAACTTTGAAAATAAAGTTGGGTTAGTAGTACAATGAACATCCTATTTGAGTCACTAATCATTAATATTTTGCCATATTTGCTAATAAATTCCTTTCTTGTCTCAGTAAAGAACTTCCTATTTTTGGGGAACCATGTGAGAGTAGGCTTTAGGAATAATGATACTTCAGCTATAAATATATATCAAGAACAAAGTATATATGTTGAGAACAAAGATTCCTTCCTATATGAACATAATACTATTTACATCTGTGCAATTTAGTATTGATACATTATTTAGTAAACATCTCATATCCAAATTTCTGTCACACATACTTTTTTGAGACAGGGTTTTACTATGTAGTTCAGGCTGGTCTTGAATTCACTTTGTAGCACAACTCACAGTGATCCTCCTGTGTCCGTCTCCTGAGTGCTGGGATACAGGTGTGTGCCACCACACCCAGCCTATACATGTATCTTTTAAAATGCCTCTTGTTTTCTGAGCTGAGATCCTAGTAAGGGTCATATACTATTATTAGTTGTGTGCCTTTTTAGTTTTTTTTATTTAGAAGAACTCTCTGATATTTTCTTTCAGATAACTGATATTTTTCAAAGGTTAAAGCCAGGTAGGATTTTGTAGAATGTCTCAGTTTCTGGTTATATCTAATTTCACAATTCTTTAGATTCAGGTTATATATTTATGGTAAGAGTACAAAAGAGAGGATTTCATTTATTATTACTAGTGATACTAGTGATTGCATTGAGGGCCTTTGCATTATGCTACATCCCTGCCCCTTAATTTTTTTTAAATTTTGAGATAAAATCTTGCTGAACTGATAAATTGCCTGGGCTGGGCTCAAATTTGTAATCTTCCTGCCTTAGCTTCCCAAAGTGCTGGGATTATAGGCATGACATCATTGTCTTAGTCTCCTTTTTCTCATTGCTAAAACAAAATACCCAACAGCCAAAGTTAAGAGAGGAAAGATTTACTTAGCTCACAGTTTGTAGAGGTTTCAGCCTATAATTAGCTGGCTCCGAGGTAGGGTGGCTTGGCAGAGAACAGTCACGGCGGGCAGAAAGTAGCAAAGCAACAAGCAGGCGAGACAAGACTCTTTCTGTCCTTACGTGTTGTATCTAGACTGCTGGAGTCACGGTGGTGCCAAACCAATCAGTGGACTGATTTATCAATCAAATACCCTTAATCTCAGCATCATATACTTCAGATGCAGCAATCTCTGAAAAAGCCTAAGGCTATGTGAGGCTTTGCAGAGACATCTAGACACAAACCATAACACAATGCCGGACTGAGGGGATGTCATTTATAACACAACCAGCAGGTACAAATATGTCAGATTCTCCCATTTGGGGTAATGATGAATTCATGCACATTGTTAAGATGGTAGCCATTATGTTTTCAATCACTGGGATAATATGCCTGACATGGTCAAGTTTTAAGGAGGAAAAGTTTATTTTGGTTCATGGTTTTAGAGGTTTCAGTCTGTGGTCACTTGGTCCTATTGCTCTGGGCACGGTACATCATGGTGAGAATGTATAGCAGAAGAAGCCTATTCACTGTAAGATAGGACAGAAGAAGAAAAGGAAGAAAGGAGCCAGATTGTAACTGTAAGGAAACTATAATTTTGAGGAAGTGGTAGCTTGGAGAAAACTGCAACTTGAAGACATAATCTAAGTTATCCAAGGTTACAGCTGTTTTTCTTCCAGGCTCCTCACACCTACATTCCAAAGCATCTGAAAGATACCATGAGTCTATAAATGTGGGCTGTGTTTTTCTTCCAATAGTATAAATTAAATTCAAAAGAATTCCATTCTCGAAAAAAATGGTATTATTAATTCACTACCATATCCTTAAAGTTCAAATAGATATAATTTTTTTTTACATTTTAGCCTATTTAATATAGTTCTCATTTTAGCTCATCAACGGACAATCTAACCTTAAGGAACAGACACCAGGTAATGATAAGTAATTAAAAAAATAAATATCCTTTATCATTCATCTGAGTATAACCAAGACCACATAAATATGGTCTCACCACCTCCCAGTAATGCTGCATGCCAGGAATAAGCCTTCCACAGAAGGGCTTTTGAGGTCGAAATACTACCACACCAGATTGCTCTCCTGAAAAGGTTCATTTATCCTTTTTTTCTTCAAGAACTGTGAGTTGCTACTCAGAGACAAGTGTGATAACTTGATTCCGAACAAACTTTCTTAATTCTAGCGTGGTAAAATGTAGAGTGAATGAAATCTAAGTTCGGCCACTTAACATTTCTCATTTTCAAAGCAGAAACCCAGACACCTCTATGCCCCTTGGTGAATGTAAAATCTTGACCAAGGAGACACAGCACTGTCCGCCGGGTTGGGGAGGCCTTGGTACTGTGTCTTAGGCTGCACTTCCACCTGCTGGAGGCGGATTCCCTAGCAACTCACGGGCAGGATTGGGATGGGGGAGGGCAGTCTTGGGCTCAATCTGGAAGCCTGCACCGCTTCAATACAGCCACAATACCAACCAACTTTGAGTAAAAACATTTTCAGATTTTACTTACAGAATGCTTACTTGATATTAACGATAGCATCCCGGCACGGCAAAGGAACTAGACACCACAGGAGTTTTTGCAAGGCATCTGTCCTTCCATTCATCCGTCCGTTTATTCTACAAATATTGAGGTTTGAGGCTCTTGGGATACCCCAGTGGACAAGGGACAAAAAGTCCGCCCCGAAAGGCCTTTCACTGTGATCTCTTCACTTTATAGATACCATATAAATCAATGCAGGTAAATTGAAAATTACTTTGCAAAGTACAGCTTCCTCCAGTGTCAACAGGTCCACAAAACAGTGCAGCTAATTAAATGGAAAATCCAGAGCACATCGGCCCTGGTCGGCACCTTTGCAAAACAGAGTTAAAACATGACCTAGGTATCTAGGGTGTGGCTAGCCGGACTGACCAAAAAAGCTCCAGTGAACTGTCTCTGCAGGAAGCAAGGGTTTCGCCCAGTCGGTGAGGGTACAGAGGGGAGATCTGCCGCTCTAAAGGAGGCACTTGCTCCCCTGCGGATACCACGAGGTGGCTGCGCGAACCGTGTCCCCGCAAGCCCCGCACCTCTGAGTCACCCCAGCACCCCAAGTGTCCAAAGCCAGGGACAAATCCTCAGCGCAGCGCGCACGCGTCCCCCATGGGCGGTGCTCAGCTCAGGCGCAGCGCCCGGAATGAAATTGTTCTACGGAACTTCCGGCACGCGCTCCTGGTTTCCGGGGGAAGCGGACAGGGAAGGATTTGTGCGCTGCGCTTCCCATGGCCGCCATGGAGGCGATGGCTTCTGCTTTTCGGGGCCTGCGGCTTTGGCGGGTCGCCTCAAGCGGTGGGGCCAACCGGAGTGAGTTTCCGCGGGCCGTGTGGATGGAGAATCAAGCGTAGAGAGCGGTGTCTGCCCGGATTGGGCCTGGCGAGAGACTGGGAGGTCCGCAAGGTCAAGGAAGGAGTGTTTTCGGCCCCAGCCGTGACTTGCTCCTTCGCGGTCTCAGAGGACAACTCCGGGGGCTGGAGGGGTCCGGGGAAGGACTGGCCGCTGCCCGGGACGGAGCTTTTGCTGCCCTCAGGGAGGCGTCCACGTTTCCCCGAAACTTGTTGCGGTCTTCCTACAGGGACGCTTGTACCTGCCTTGTCAGATCTGATTTGGGGATGGAGGGGGATGGGATAGGGGGAAAAGGCGTGTTATGCACACGTACAACTCCCCACGATGACTGTAATTATTAAGTACTGGAGACGTGTACTAATCAACATAAAGAGTTATTTTAAAAAACATTTCCCACCCTAGATGTTGACAGTTGGACAGCGCAAGATACTCGCAGTTTCTTGTAGGTCTTTTGGCCTCCCCCAGGACTCTTCCAAACCCACAACTTTGTTCTCTTTTGCAATGATTCTGGTCTAGTTTGTACTTTGCTTTCGGGTTACTTTTGTTCTAAAGCACAGATCGGAATATCATACAGGAAATTATTGGGAAGCAGATCTGCTGAGAATGAGCGAAGTAGAGGCAAGGGTCTGGTCTAGCTGCATTTTTCTCCCTTTTGACACTTTATTTATTATTAGAAAGTTGTTTGGCTTTGCTTCTGAATGAATTTTTGACGCCTGGCAAGGCTCTACTGACTCATTCTTTTTCCTTGTTAAGGGAGGATGGTTATACTGGAACTTAGCGGTGGGATTTGGACAGTAAATTACACATTTTTTAAAAGTCTTTATGTTTAAATTCTCTACAGGATTTATAGCAACTTCACCAGCTGCTCAGCTGTCATTGACTGAAATGACAGAAATGCGGAATGATCTCTTTAACAAAGAGAAAAAAAGGCAGTTATCGTTAACTCCTCGAACTGAGAAGATTGAAGTTAAACATGTTGGGAAAACTGACCCTGGCACTGTCTTTGTGATGAATAAAAACATTTCAACTCCTTACAGTTGTGCCATGCGTAAGTAACAATATCAGGATAAATTTGGACCATTTTAGATGAGTTGTGTGGCAGACCTGGTGAGCGGAGAGCTGTAATTGCTCCCCCAACTTCTCAGTTCTCTTTTCTGTTGTCTGCTCACTATTCCTTTACATCTGGAAGATACTGTGGCTTACTGTGGTCATTACAAGGTTGACATCTAGTGCTTGTGTTGTCCTGGGCTTTACTACTACTACTTCTTTTTTGGTTTGATTTGGTTGGTTTGGTGTGGTTTTTGGCACTGGGGATTGAACTCATGACCTGATACTTGCCAGGTAGGCATTTGTGCTGCTTAGCTGTATCCCTGGCCCTCTGGCTGTGTTTAGAGTCACAATATTTTCAAGTTGGATGTGCTGGCACATTTCTGTAATCCCAGTACTCAAGAAGCTGAGGCAAGAGGATTGCCACGAGTTTGAGGCCAGCCTGGGCTACATAAGCAGGTTCAAGGCCAGCCTATACTACCTAGTGAGACTCTGTCTTAAAAACAAGCTAACTTTTTTTTCAAGTGAAAGGCCAGACTTGAATGCATCATTCCTGGTGGACTTTACCTTTTTTGAGTAGTCACCATACAGGTTTCTGAACACGTTCACGATTAGGGCCATACATGCATGACTGTCCCATCACTTGGTTTCTATCACCCAGTCAGACTGTCCTGTACTGCCTGATGGGACAAGTCATGCAGGTATCCTGTGGTTCAAGCCAGTGGGAACTTGGTAAAGGATTTTACAAAAAAAAGGACTGCCATGGCCTCAATAACCAGTTTTGTTTTTGTTTGTATGTTTGCTTTTTTACACCACCTTTTTCCTTTCTAGCTTTTCATAGCCCGATAATTTATCTCTGCTGGCCACTTCCTTCTTTGTGTGCTGTGTTTTTGTTTGCCTTAATATGTAAATACAGTGAGTATGTGGGTGAAGATGTGATTGACATGATTGTGACTGAGATAAAAATACTTGTTTTGTTTATATCTTAAGAAACATAATTGTGTCCTGTGTGTGTTTTGGTGTGAAAATGAAAAGATTCCATACATATTGATTAAAGAATTTGGATTAAGCTTTGATAGAAAGGATAATACTTAAATTAGAAAATCCCCTAAAATGTACATCATGACTAGCTGCTTTATTTAAACTTTTGGAAAGCTTAGTAGTGATTTCTTTTAAGTATTCAACATCTTAACCACTTGAAGGTTAAGGAGTGTGTGCCTTTTCACTTTTCCACTTTGGCACTTGAGTTAATACTTATGGTTATTATTTGTTTGATTTTTAAATATTTCTTAAACCTCTTGTATGTGATAAGTGTACAAGAGAAACTTCAGGCTATTATCAGCATCAAGCATTATACATGTTGTGTGTGGAGATGAAATTTCTGTGGTGCCTTCAGCATGACCTTTCTGTGTCATTCATACTTCCAGTCATTCAGTAAAATTTATCTAGCACCTGTTACACTTTAGGCCTGCTGCTAGGCTCTGGGAATACTAAGGAGTGAGCAAAAGTAGACAGGATCACACCTGTATGGAATTGATGTAGTGGCTAATAATTTAGACATTGTTTGAGTATTTTTGTATCTTTGTACTTGCTGGACATCAGGGTTAGAGTTGTATTTTAGGGCCATAGAGCAGAACAGAGTTAATTGACTTTATATGCATTTGCATTCTGAATTAAAAAATGGTAGCCATAGTTTTTTGACTTGAATCCATGTCATGAAAGAAAGATGGTTTGGGAATAAAACTCTAAACAATCTAGATTTATGTGGGTGCATAGTAATATATTTTTCCTTTTCTTCTGAGTTTTGCATCTGTCTATCTAAGTATAGTCATGTTGTTGCTCTCCAAATATTTAAGTGTAGCTCTTAGAAAATCATTCTATTAATAATTGGCAAATCGATTTCAAACTAAGCTTACCTTTAATGATTTTTATAAATGGTTTGAGTAATTTTGTTCATAATCAATTATACCTTGAGTGTGTTAAGTATTTTTTGTTGTAACACTTTTCTACTGTGAAAGACAATCTCCAGAACTTTGCTTTCTTATTATTATTACTTCCTAATGAAGCATTGTTTAAATTTTTACTTTGGGTTTTGTTAGATATAGATCATCAATAAATTTTAAATTTCTAGATTTAAGTGAATGGTACTGCAGGAAGTCTATTCTGGCTCTTGTGGATGGACAACCTTGGGACATGTATAAGCCTTTGACCAAGTCCTGTGAAATTAAATTTCTTACATTCAAAGATTGTGACCCAACAGAAGTGAATAAGGTATTTTTATCTATATTCTAACTCTCAATTTCTTCTTGGTTTTAGTAAAGCCTTTGTTTTATATTACATATAAAATTGTAATATAGCATATAAAAATATGGTGAAGATCATATGTTGCACTGTCCTAGATAAGGTAGTGTTTTATTTGTTAGATTAGAAGATACCATAATTCAGAAGATACCAGGGGCATCTCCTTCTGTATTTGGGATTGAGGCAACTATATGACATATCTTTTACATTCTTAACTTTGTTCAGCTTACATTTATTGATAATCCCCTCTATATTGCTGGTAATTCCATTTCTACTTCTACTATTTGAACCATCTTTGGATGATTTCAATAACTTTTAGAAGTTCTTTTCTGCACCCTCCATTCATTTTTCATTAAGAGTCTTACTAAGTGACTTGAAAGTATTGTGTTACCCCTAAATAACTTGCCTGCCTGATGGTGTTCACATAGCCTTCCGGGTCCTGGGTAGTGTGCCCCTGCCTGCCTTCTTAGCTGTGCTCCCACCTTCAGCCTTCTCTCTTCACCAGAGCCCCTGGCCATTAGTGGTTTATGCCACACTGTCTCCTTGCTCTTGTGGCTGAACATTTTCTTTCCCTTCCTAAAATCTGTTTTTCATCTATCCCTCAGTTAAAATGCCATCTGCTCATGCAGCCTGATAGGTTTCTTCCTGTCAGAATTGTTTTAGAATCTGGCAACACTTGGCTACTGTCTCTAGGTAGAGTGTTTTAATTTTGTGTTGTAACATAACTTGCTGAAGGTGTTAGATTCTTGGTTCTGTGGAGATAGTGACCATTTCCTTATTGGATTTAGTACTTCGCTTACATACTGTAGAAGTTTAATAAATATTTGTTGAAAGGAAATACTTAAGAAAATGATAGAAATGATAATAGTAACAGGTAACATCCAGTAATTATTATTTGTCAGACACTGATCTAGGTGACTTATATAGGGGGATATTAACTTAATCTTTATACCAACTCTCCAGAGTAGTTGTTCTCTCTAATTTTGCTATAAATAAACTGATAAAGGTTTCGCAGCTTGACCGAGGTTACTAGTTTAGGTTAGGAAGTGGTGGAGACTTGACTTGAACAAAGGTGCTCTGAGTAAAGTGAAACATTTAAAAATATTTAATTAAGTAGGATGGATGAAGTATATTTTGCTCCTTGTCTTTGAGACCTAGGTTTATACTTTATAAATATAATATGATTTTACAGAATACATAAGGGAGCAGTCCCTGCCATATACAGCCAAGTGACCCCATTTTTGTAGTCCTCAGATGGGGAGAATATCTTAGAAAGTCAAGCACTTGGAATAATGACTGTCAGGGAAATAAGATGGTCAGCTATGGTGTAGATCATGTTTCTCCTTTTGACTCTGACAAAGTCAATTTGTGGACACCTCTATTAGCCATCAAAATGTGCTAGGAAAATGAAGGCCTTGTGGGTGAAGAGGCTGCTTCGAGTAACTTGAGTGATGTTGGGTATAGGATAGAGTCATAAAGAATTCTTATAAGTTTTCCTCACTGTATTTATAAATAGTGTATAAATATTAATATATCTATCTTAGTTTAGCACAAATTTTGTTAAGAATTTAACTTTATCCTGGGTTAAAAGTTAATATTGTCAGATATTAAAACTACCTATTTGTTGATATGCATTATAAGGTCTGATATATCACAGAAATGTTGCTAACAACTGGTTCATTATTTGCTGGTTTTTTTTGGATGGAGATAATGTCAGGACTTGATAGTAACAATTGTTACATGCTGAGAATGGACAGATATTTGAGAAATATTACCTAAGCCAAAAGTTGACTTAATAGTGCAGAAACTTCAGCAAATCTTAGTGTGTGTTGTGTTTTTGTGTGTTTTTTTTCCCTCCAGGCTTACTGGCGTTCTTGTGCCATGATGATGGGCTGTGTAATAGAGAGGGCATTCAAAGATGAGTATATGGTCAGTTTGGTCAGAGCTCCAGAGGTGCCTGGTAAGGTACATAGAGAAATAGAGATACTTTTTGATACCTAATTGTGATATACAGAATTCATCTCTAATTTTATCTAATATAAATTACCATTATATATATTCCACTTATTATAGGTAACATAATCCATCCTATTATAATAAAATAATGAAGTAATTTTTATAAGTCAATCATAGAATTAGTGGAAAATATTTCTTTAAATATGAATTTCAGCTGGGCATAGTGGCACATACCTGTAATCCCAGTGAGACAGGAGGATTGCTGTGAATTTGAGGCCTATCTGGGCTACATAGTGAGTTCAAGGCCAGCCTGGATTGCAGAGTGAGACTCTGTCTCAAAAAAACCAAACCAAAAAAAAAAAAAAGAAGAAGAATTTCATGGATTATATTGTCACAGTGTTCATTCTCTACAATTTTAAACCTTTAATTCTAAATTGGACATGTGAGAAGGAAATGGTCCCTTAAGTACCCTGCTGGGAGGAACTGTGCTGAGGTGGTCCTGTTCATCAGAAGTGTCCGTGAATCTGAAGAAGGACACCGCTCTGAAGAAGTAAAACATGCCGATTTCTTAATTTCGTTAAGCTACTGTTTCTTACCATTGTGTGTAATAGGATCACGTTGTAATTTTTTTAAAAAAAGTATATGCACTAGGAATATTTGAAAGATGCTCAAAAAATGAGTTGTTTGTTTTCCTCTACTAGGGATTAAACCTTTGCACTGAGCCACACCTCCTCTCCCCTTTTTAGTGTTTTATTTTGTAACAGGGTCTTGCTAAGCCACTTAAGTTGCGCAAGCTGGGCTTGAATTTGGGATCCTCCTGCCTCAGCCTTCAGAGTGCTGGAATTATAAGCATGTACTACCATACCCGGCTCAAGAAATGTTTTTTTAAAAAGATATCTAGAAGATGTCATAAAAGAAATTCAACATTTCATGCCTACTTAGTCATTCATCTACTAAATATCTTGTTTTAAAAATTTTATGTCTGATGTCTGTTTCAGATCCCTGTAGTGATAGTATTCCTGAAGGGGGAAAAAAATGGTTTTAGAAAAATGGTGATTTGGGGTTAATAAGAGATCAGTTACTTTGGGTGGAGGAAATTTGATAGTTCTATGGTAAGCTGCTGGAATCATAGCAACAACTTTATAGTTTGTAATGTCAGGAGAGGTTGCTGACTTTTGATTTTATGGTCTAAATCTTGAGTTGTTGCAAATGAGTAACTTTCTGCTGTAACAGATTTGACTGCTTTTTTGGTTGGATTTGCAGTAATCGCTGGAGCCTTCTGCTATGATGTAGTTTTGGATAAGAAACTGGATGAGTGGATTCCAACAAAAGTAAGTAGAATATTTAGAGTCTGACCTGTCTCTGTGACAATGATCCCTGTTACTGTTGAATAGTACTGTGCTTTGAGGAACCTGAAAGAGTCTGTGCACCTATCTTTCCCTCATTGCGTATGTATTTAAAACAGAGACTCATGAGTGAGGATATTCACAACACCACAGTCTGATGTCTTGCAGCTTTGTGTCCTGTTTCACTTTTTCTTGAAGTGCCAACTATTTCTTAAGGTAGTGGTTTTCAAGATGCTCAGAGGTTAACTTGGTTGATGTGGTGATAGAAGGATTAGATCCACACTTATTTGAATGCCCAGAGTACAGTACGAAAAACAACACCTTAAATTTTTTTAGTGTGTTGCATGCCCTGAGATCCTTGTGTGCACAAGGGTTACACTGAGAGGGGATGACTTAAAGCATAAACTTGAAAAGCTAACACAAATGACAACAAAACAAACTCTTTGAGAGTGGTCTGCCTTCATAATTAGGGTGCTTATTACTGGCCTGGACTTGGGTTGCAAAATTGCCAGGCTACCAAGGACAGTCCACTTGAGTTGTCCAGTAGGTCAGGGTTACTGATGGTTGTCAGATGTCGAGCCTGGAGGCTTGATTGTGATTGGGGAGAATGAGCAAGTCCCTAATTCTTGATTAGGCAGAACTCTGTGTCATGAATTTGGAAGTCTGGAGATGAAAAAAATGGGAGGAAATATAGCACACCATTTTACTAATTTCATTGTACAGTTTTTTACATTTTAATATGTCTGAAAATGATTTTACAGTAGGTAGCATCTTAATTATAATTGGTAGTGTTTTTTTCCCTCAGATTTAATGAGCTATTGCAGTTATTAAAATCAAAGATTTTGGAGTCAGGAAAGTTCAAGCTTTAAACTCTGCTTTTGGAAATTACTTCTTTTTAATCTTGCACTTTAATATGGAGAAGAGGGGCAGAGGGAAACAGGAAGGATGAGTAAAAGAAAGAGAGAAGGAAGGAAGGAAGGATGGAGCAGAGAACTGGTTTTTATACTCTCTGAGTTCTTGTTAATACTGTTTTTTCCTTTTCAGTTGTGTTCCCAAATTTAAAAACAGATTTCACTTTTTTAGGGGAAGTAAAGTAAAACTAATGAATCAAGATTAACTGTTACATGAAACTTGCTGCCTCTTTTTTCCTTTTTTTTTTTTTTTTACGATAAAACTTATAAAAAGAAAGTGTCCCAGCTGATAGCAGACTCCATGCATTGGGTGGGTGACAGAGAAAGTAGGGAAACATTACACTGAAGGATGGTTGTGCTAGCCACAGATAGGTTTTTGAAGTGTTATGTTAGCCCATTAAGAATGGGAAAGTCATTTCATATGAAATATCTAACAAGAAGCTTATGGAATTTTATTATAAAAATTATTTATATAATAGTACTTGACCTTTTCTATATTAGTAATGATTTATAATATGAAATTGAATCTAGATTTTTATTTAAACTCATCTGCATAATGTATATTATTCATTGTAATTGTGTAAAATTGACATTTTCATTAAACAAATTTATATGAGCATATGTTTCATTTTGTACAAGATCAGTGATGATGCAACATTGCTAGTGAAACTTTCTTAGTTATGAAAACAATACTTTTGTTCTTTCGTTTAATAAACTTTGTTGTAATCATAGTGTAAGCACATTTTTGTCTTGCTGTTTACTAGCATTTTTATTTGTTATATTATACTTTTAATAGACATAAGCCTATGTAATTTGGATGAAAGGTTTCATTAAATTTTGTTTGTAGGCTTATCTGTACTAATATTTTTTTTTGAGACAGGGTCTCACTCTGTAGTGCAGGCTGGCCTGAACTTGCTTACGTATCCCAGGCTGGCCTTGAGCTCATGGTGAGCCTCCTGCCTTAGCCTCCTGAGTGCCGGGATTACAGGTGTTGCACCACCTTTCCCAGCTGTAATAATTATCATTAATGCAGAATTTTTTTTTATTTTTTTACATTACTGAGATTTGGCCTTTGCCTTTGCACTGAACTATATCTGCAGCCCTTTTAAAAAGCGTTTAAGTGGCTAGGGATTTAGCTCAGCGGCACAAGCACCTGCCTGCCATGAATGAGGTTGAGAGTTTGATCCCCAGTACAAAAAAAAAAGTTTCTAAAATTAAGAGGCAGATAATATTTCAATTGTAGATAAATTATAAGTTTTATGGCTTATAGAGTTGAAGATGTATATTGTCTAAATATTCAGTCATTGCAAATTTGCTTTTTGCCTTTTAGTTGGATTCATAGTACTAAGCCTACAATTTTATCTGACTTATGGAGACATGGTAAATCACTAAAGGTTAATACTTTCATTTTTAAGGAAAACCTACGTTCCTTCACAAAAGATGCTCATGCTTTAATTTACAAAGATCTGCCATTTGAAACTCTGGAAGTTGAAGCAAAAGTAGCATTAGAAATATTTCAACACAACAAGTAAGTTAATTTAAAGCAAACTTTAATCTCCCAGTATTATATGTAATGACAAAAACTTAACTTTTTAGGATTTTTACGTTGGAGGTACATATGACACCATTTTGTTTTATGCCCTGAGATCTCTTTCTGTACCAGCCTGCTTTGTTTATCTTATTGTTGATTTTACTTTAAAAAATGTTCCCCTCTGCTTAGCAAGCATGAGGTCATGAGTTCAGGAAAAAAAATGTTCCCTTCACAGTGAGCAATTTCCTTACTTTGACTTCTCTGTTTCCTAGGCCAAGCCTTCTCTTTATATCAGCATAGTAGTATGCTTCCCCTTTTATTGTCTACAACAAAGCCATAACATGTTAGGAATTAATCTTTTGCTCACTTGGCAGCCTTTCTCTCCCATTCATTCTCTGTAATTGAAAAGGGCAAGATTGAAAATGCAAGTTGGGAAGGGAGCTGATAGCAGAGAAAAATGTTTGCATGGTTAAGTCTTAGTGTTCTGCATATAAATGATCTGTTTGATGGATTTGACTTTGTCAGCATTTTAAATCTGCCTGACTTCTCAATTCTCTTTTTTAATCAGAGAACTTTTAGTTTACCTTCTTCTATTAGATGTAAGAATATAAACTGAATTTTAATATTAATCTAATAGAAATTATTACTGATTAGAAACATAGGTATTGTGGTCTAAAGGCAAAATACATACCTGCAAATTATTGAAGATTATGTCTTAGAATTTCTTTTAGGTATATAGAAGTTGAATTACAGATTTTTCATAGGGGTAGTTTCATAGGGATAGTTGTTGTAGATATGGTCTTGGATTAGTTCATGGAGTTTCCTCAGCTCATATTCTTGCCTGGCATTTCTCGAAAGGAGTATGTATCATAATATTCTTTTGTAAGGCAATTATTTACATGCTGAAAAAAGTACATTGAATTCAGCTGAATTTGGAGAAGAGTTGGAAAAAATTTACTCTTTGAACTCTAGGGCATGTCACAGTATTTTTCAATATATCATGGAAGCAGCATACTAAGAAATGAGTAGAAATATATCATTGTAACTGTGTAGATGGTGCTGGAGAATCAAACCACCATTTACAACATTTACTTAAAAAACTACCTTGGGTTATCAACACATCAAGTCACTTTCTGACAAAAGTCTTGGTATATGCTATCCAACAGAAATATATAAGCTGTGAATATAATTTTAAAATGTGTAGTACTACATTTACAAAGTCAAAAGAATAGGTACAATTAATTGTAATAACATTTTATATATATTTATATAAACCAATATATTGTATTTATATTTATATATTGTATAAATCAATATATTTAAAATTTAATTTCAACATATAATCAATATTAAAAATTACTGATGCTAGCTTATATTCTTTTTCATACTGAGTCCTCAGAATCTAGTATGTATTTCACATTTAAGGCATATTTTAATTAGTACTAAGCATATTTAAGTGCTGTATGCATAGTTATATTACTAAACATAGTATACTTCCAACTTTCATTGTCTGTGTTGAGATTTCACTTTCCTCCATCTAAAGTATTCAAGCCTGGTAGGGACTTCTGGGACACTGATAAATTTAGCTGGCACAGGGCAGGGTGTAGAAGATAGTTTGGGATGTTTCAGAGGATGGAAGAGTGTTGGACTGTGTTGGTGAATTAGTGATTGAACCTTTCTGCCTCAGAGGAAACCTTCAGAGGTGTTGGCTCACAGGGGACCAGAGGTGGATCAAGAGGGACAATATTGAAGGGAATTGGCCCCCTATGTCATGCATGGGAACTCTGGCAGAAGAGGGATGACTGTCAGTGGATGGTTTTGCATAAACCAGTGCTTCCTACCCGTGCTATGCCATTGTGCTCACACAGATGTGGTCATGTGTATATGTGCATGTAATATTTGTGTAGCATCCTGGGCCAAACAAACAAAGTTCTTAAATAATGAGTAGTAAAATCATAATTTGCATGTGGGCTTTGCAGCTCAACTTGTGCTGTCAGTGATGCTGTGCTGTAGAATGGATAGGACTTGGTGTTTAGTGTGAAAAGAGGGAGATACTTCATTTAGTTTGGAACGTTGGAGGATTAAGGTGTTTGTGGACTATTTTAGTGAGTGTGTAGAAAGGTTTTGGATGCACAGTTTGGAGCCCAGAAGAGATAGGTGAGTTAGAGGCAGAGATAGAAGATACAACTGTCAGTCAAAGAGCTAGCCTAGGGAGGATGCTTAGTGTGTGGGATGGGATCCTGAAAGGGTGGAGAAGAGCAGGAGTGGTTGGGGAGATAAAATAGGCTGTGGCGGGAATGCCTCAGGTGTCTGGAAAGAGCGCTGTGACAGTGGAAGTGAGCTGTGGTGTAACGAAAACGTGGACTAAAAAGCATCCATTGGGTTGGCCCCATGCAGGTCCCACCACTCCTGTGGTGTGGTGTTCTAGGCTTGTGCTGATGGGCAGCTCCAAGTGAAAACCACGTGAATAGGACAAAGTGAGGTGTCTTAACCACTTTTGTTATATATTTAAACATTTTTTTCTATTCTGCTTTTTAGATACAAAATAGATTTTATAGAAGAGAAGGCATCTCAGAACCCTGAGAGAATAGTCAAGCTACACAGGTAAATAAACTAAAAATTGACTTATCAATGTGCTAATTTAAAGTTTATTGTTACCACGATGAAGTGCATGACTAAAATAGATGACTTTTTACTGTATTATTCTTACTATCTTGTTTTCTTGTGCTTTATTCATTTTTTTTTTCTCTCTTTTTTTGAGACAGGGTCTCTCTCTGCAGTTCAGGCTGGCCTTGAGCTTACTTTGTAGCCTAGGCTGGTCTCGAACTTGCAACTATCCTCCTGCTTCAGCCTCCTGAGTGCTGGGATTACAGGCATGAGCCACCACGCCCAGCTATTCATTGTTTTGATATGGCAGTAAAAAGAAACTTTAGGAATGGTTGTGCTTTCTGGTCTTCATTTTGCTATTTTTATTCAAGAGTTGAAAAATGATTAAAAATGAAATTTAATGAAATTAGGCGAGATAATCATTGTTACATGAATTGAACATGGTAGTTCTTAGTATGGGAATAACTAATTAGTTATCACTTTTGTTACATCCATTGAATTAGAATATGCTGTGTGATTCATGGATAGGAAGGGTCCATTGCTTATGTCGATGTTCTTCTATAGGAGCAAATCCAGTACAGTGCCTCATATAAAAATGACTTTATGTCCAAGATTTATTTTCTCAGCTCTGTTTCTTCACTTGGACATAACAGTGTTTCCTTGAGAAACTGCTCTTTGTTTCAGGACACAACCTTCCTGTGCTCTGAATTCTGAGCTACTCTTATAGTTTGTTGCAACATTGTAAGTTACCCGTGTTAGACAATTGGATGTGATCCATAGCAGGATGAGGTCCATGACTATTCAAAACCTTTAAATTTACCTAAATGTTAATTAAGAGAAGGGGGTCACGATTTTCAAAGTTTAACCATTTTACTTGAGATTGTATGTTAAAGGTTGTTACAGTAGAAGTGAATCATATAGATTGTTCTTGAGTAGGATATAGCGGCAAAGAAAGTGAGGAATTTCTGTTGTAACCAATTAAAAATATTTTGATGTTGAGGTTTTGTTTACCTTTTAAATCAAATCAGAATTGGTGACTTCATTGATATGAGTGAGGGTCCTCTTATTCCACGAACAAGCACTTGTTTCCAGTATGAAGTGTCAGCGGTTCACAATCTTCAACCCACTCAGCCATGTCTTGTAAGAAGATTCCAGGGTCTGTCACTGCCTGTTCACTTAAGAGTAAGCAAATCTTCAAGTTCTAGGTCTTACAATTTGGAAAGAGATTGTTTGTAGATTTAATTTTAAACCAGTTTGAAAGATATAAATTTTAATTTTGCTTAAGTTGTATACCACTAATATTTTGTAAACTATAGTTTATGATTAAAAACCTAGGATATAAATGCTAATTTTCAAAAGGAACACTTGTTAACATAAAATCAATTTGAGATAGTATTTTTATTTTTTAGATTAGGATAAGGGTGCATTGAGGGAACACTGGAATGCATGGTAAGAGCTTTCTGGAGTACCTTTGACCTATGTTCGGCATGTTCTTCCCCCTAATTTTAATGATGCATTCATGACTCAAGGCCTATCCTTATTCCATGTTGGATAAGTCCCAACCCCTTACCCTGTTTCACAAAGTCCTGCATTATCTGGCTCTTCCTGCCATGGTCTGGTCTCTGCTCCAGTTGCTCATTCTGGATAAGGGAAACGTACTATACTGGTCTTACTGTAAAAGGATTTACACATAGATAGTAATTTTACCTTTTGTTACAAATTGTCTGAGCTTATTCTGTGAGAAATAGTCACTGGATTTTCCGTATGCCTCAGCATTAGCTTCAGTTGCTTAATAAAATTGATGTGGTCGTTGTCACTTTACCATTTTCACTAATGCATTCTGATAATCCTCTGCTAAATAAGCCTATTAAGAATTGAAGAAATTAGCTCTATCACTTCACTGTGGTCTTAACTCACGTCTGCTTATTGTTTCCTGCTAGAGTTAGAGTGAGGATGTCACTTGTAGTTTCTAATGTACCTCTTGTGATTACTTAGGATTTAAAGAATAACCTCCAGTGCATTGAAATTGGCTATTTGGAGAAAGAATCACAGACTTTGGGAAAGTGATTTATCTTCAATTAGCAAGGATGTTTTTTATGCTATGAATGATGAAAAGGAATAAAAGAGGAAGAATGACATATTCATTGCTTGTCTTTTTTTCCTCAAATGCCAACAAAGCAATTAATTGTTCTATATACACAGTACATCTTTTCCCTACTGGTTTCATTTTTATAACCACATTACGGTCACATTAGTGCAGTCTGGCTTTTTATTTACTTGTTTTATTTAAAAAGTTATATAAGGACTCAATCCTTTTTAACTTTTCTACAACAAATCTTTTCTATACAGGCACATTTTACTATATGGGATAAGCTATTAGAAAGATCTCGGAAAATGGTAAGTATTTTGTTCTTTCCATGAAGAAATTTTCATCAAAATTAAGCAACAACAACCAAGGCAGTGAAGTGGGGGTAGTATCTTGATTTGATAGCCAAGTTAGTGTTGTGATTGTTTATCCCAGAGCTATTTTGGCAAGAGTGAAGTTGTAATTTGGTAATTCTTTTTTGATCTTGCTAATAGCATGGAAATAACATTGTAGAACTTGAATGGAAATGAGAATATTACTAAAAGTAATAGGTTATAATAGTTGTATTAAATCATGACAGTTTTTTAATAAACTTAATATACACTTGAAAGTTTTATAATTTGTCAGATACTTTAAAGTTGGTTTTGTTAATTATGTAAATACTCTAAAAAACCAGATTCGAATATTTGGAAATTTGAATATATAGTTTATTTTGTCTTTAGCATTCTATTTCACAAGTAGGCCTGATTATATTTCTTGACTACAGCTTCATGAAGTCATAGGTTAAGTGTTCTCCTTTTCCTTCCTTTTTCAGATAGCTGTCCTGTATAATCTGACCTAGTATGTCCTTCCTTCTTGCCCTAATTTCTCATGACTTTACACACACTAATCAAGCTTCTAATTATTATTGTTATAGTAATTACTGTTGAAGGAAAGAGATAGTGTTGTCATAAGAGGGCTGTGGGAGGGATTAAACTAGTGGCTGAAGGGCAGAATTGAAAGTATTTATTAGAGAAATAAAGCTGTTCCTATTTTTACAGGTAACTGAAGATCAAACTAAACCAACAGAGGAAAGTGCATCTACCTAAAGACTTTTTAAAATTTAATATGTACAGTAAATTAAAATAAAAGATTTTAATATATCTGTGTGTTCTTACAGAAATTAACTGTTTTTGTTCCAAGACTGATAGTGAGTTTTGCCTTTTCCTTTCTGCAAAAGGTAAAAAAATTTATGTTGTTCACAATAAAAATTTCACGTGGAAACAACCCTTCCTTTCCTGCTCCACAGTTGCAGTACTTGGGCATGTTATCTTTTTCCTATGTGTATAACCGTACATGGACATACACAGATACAGTTTTAAAAAAATAAGCTAATACTCTATTTGTTATTTACATTTTTCACTATTTAGGACAGTAGTGCAGTAAACATCTTTCTGCAAAATAACAAGTGTTTGTAAATAGAGACTGGTGTTATCCAAATAATTAGCATGTGCTGGGTTTTGTAGTGAGTCCTCTATGTGGAGCTTTTTATTTAATTCTCAGAACAACTTGTTGAGAAGATGTTTCCATTTCATGAAGGAGGAAACAAAGCATTGAATTTGAACCCAGCAGTTTCACCAACATCTCTTATTTGCTAGTGTGTACTGCATTGCATATGAATAATCTTACATGTATAGATTTCAGGTCGTGGATTTACCTACTTATGCTGCCAGATACTGGTCTCCAGAAAGTTTTGCCAAATGATGTTCCTTGCAGCAATGTTTATGAGTCCCTATTTACCCACACATTTTTTTTAAGGGTCCTGAGCAGAACATCCAGGAGTAACTCCAAGGGAAAGTGCAGTTTATTGAACCAGGTTTTTATGGTGGGTTAGTGAGATAGGCTTAGGTGGGGGCTTAGGTGAGGGGGAGCACAAGATTGGGGAAGTGAGAGTAGCACATTTAGATCTTATTTACTGTTTCAGTTTCTCACACCAGGGAGACATATGATGTTTACAAATGTGAGCCTCATGGTCTCAAGTTGCATCCATTTACCTATAAAAGTTTCATGTTTATCCTTCTTTATGGCCAAATAGTACTCCATTATATAAAAATACCACATCTTTTTAATCCATTCTTCAGTCAACATTGCCCACACTTTTGACCAAACTTTGTGAGTTTTTAAAAATATTTTACTGAAGTATTTCTTCCTGTTCTGGGCTTTCTGGGTCTGGCACAGACTTCCCCTGAATCTCTTATTTTGCTCTAGTTGAGATTTGTTGTATTTCCTCAAGTCTATATCTCCCTCTT
This sequence comes from Hydrochoerus hydrochaeris, assembly GCA_004027455.1. Classification (NCBI taxonomy): domain Eukaryota; kingdom Metazoa; phylum Chordata; class Mammalia; order Rodentia; family Hydrochaeridae; genus Hydrochoerus; species Hydrochoerus hydrochaeris. Next base: position 81,061 of record PVLA01002352.1, on the reverse strand, counting down.
TCTTTATGAACAGTCTTATTTTATTGGGGTTCATCTTGAATTCCCTTCCTAAGAGAAAAATGTCTAAAGGCGAGCCCTTGCATATTGAAACCTTTTTTCCCTTGCACTTGATCAGCTCTTTGACTTGATATAGAATTCTAGGTTGAAAAATAACTATAAGGGCTTTGAAAGGGGCTCAGTTATCTTCTGCCGTCTGATACTGCTAAAAAGAAACCTGAAAGCTCTGCACCCATACCCTCTGGATAGCTTTTGGACCATAATACTTTCAGTGTTGTAAACTTGTAAGAGTCCAAATCTCTATCTAGATGTCTTCAGTCAATTATTCTGCTTCGTGTTTAGGTCTTTTCAATTTTTACCATCTTTAGATATAGAAAATTTTATATTTTACTCTTTCTGTGGTTGTTAGTGTGGAGTGTCAACTTCACTGACTTTGAGATCTACTTGGGTGACTGGTGGGGTACACTTCTAGATGTGCTGGGGTGTGGTCTTGGGAGGTCTATGGTACCTTGCCATCTTTATGACACTTCCTCTGCTTCTGGCCACCATGACTTAAGTAGAGGAACTTTGCTTAAGTGATGGCCAGCTTTGCTCTGCTGTGCCCTTCTGTCATGTTTCTACCTTGTAGCCTATTAACCATAGACTCAACGCTCTGAAGCTGTGAGCTAAATTAAATCTTTTAAGTTATGAGCGTTGGGCATTGTGTCCTTGCAGTGGGAAAGCCTGCCTAGTAGAGAAAGTATCAGAAGTGGGGTTCTCACTGTTGAGTGTACCTGGTCATGTGGTTTAGAAGCCTTTGAAATTGGTTTGCAGGAAGAGCTTGGAAAGGTTTGGAGATGAAGCCTAAACAAGCCTTAGAATGCTATAAGTAGAGCCTAATGGGTGATTCTGTTCAGAGTACTGACAGTAAATGCAGAAATGCAGACATTGAAGGCCAGATCCAGGAGGATTCAGTTCAGAACAAGGACTCCATTGACAGTTGAACTACAGGCCTTATACTCTGGCAGAAAATATCTCTACATTTTTCCCATGTTCTGAGACGGCAGGAGAGTGAGATTAAAGGTACTGGGTTAATTGATCTTACGGAAGAAATTTCAAAGCAGCCCAGTGTACCTACTCTGCCATTGTTGGCTGCTTTTAGCCAGACTTATAATGAAAATGGGGACAAACAGCAGACCAGAACAATTAGAAGACCTTTTCTAAGAAGAACCACATGCACAGTTGGTACCAAAGGAAGTATGATTGCTGAAGAGATTACTGTCATTAAGAAAACACCAAGTGTCTTGTACAGGGACAAGAAGAAAGGTGCCTTCAGGGCATCTCAGAAATCAGCAAGACTCCATCCATCAGAGGCTCAAGGGTGCAAAAATAGCAACCTTTCATTTAAGAAGGTGGTTTCTAGAACCTTTGGTCAAGAACCGTCTTTTAGAGAATTATTTCCACAGGATTCATTTCATTGTCCTATTGTAATCACTCAAGAGACCACTGCAGCCATGGTCCAAGGCTACCTGGCTTCTGCTCCTGCTAGCATGCCTTGGTGTTGTTTGTATGATGCTAATTTTACTGGCATGTACAATGTAAGAGTTGCAGGTATATTAATCAGGACAAACTACATGACACCCACAATTTAATGGGCATTCTGTGGGAAGATGTGACCTCCAAAGGGCTTGAGTGGCCCTGCCCCTCTGGCACTGGCAGTGGTTGTAGCTCTCATGGCTTTTCTCTTGGACCAGCTTTGCTCACTTCTTGTAGCATTCTTTAGACGATCCACATTTCAGGCTTTTCCACAACCTTGGGGTCTGCACTGTACTTGTAGCTTCATCCTCACAGCTTCATGCATTGTTCTCTCGGAGGCACACTGCCTGGCCTCCTAGGCCTTCTGAAATCTAGGTGGAAACCTCCTTTACCTCGCAGCTCTTACATTCTGTATGTGAGTAAAATTACGTGGATGATGCCAAGGTCTGCTGCCAGTTGGAGCAGTATTCAGGCTTCCTGCTATCTTGGCTATACAGGTCTCTGAGTGCATGGATGGGTGAGTGCTATTACCTGAATCCTGAGGAACAAATTCCCCAGAAGGCTGCCATTCTGGACCATGGTATCTTGGTGCTGGCTTCTCGAAGCAGACCTTCAAAAGATGGGCATCCTCCTGCCTGTGATGCCCTCAGGCCATTTTTTTCTATTGTCTATTCCAAAGTACTTGGACTTCCTTTTAATGCTCATCTTTTTAGTACCCATGCTTTCTGCTACATCTTTGTAAGCTCTAAATTTACCAGGGGTTTCTTTGTGGCCAAATTCAAAATTTTTAAAATCTGCTGAGTCATTTGCTCTTGAGTATCAAAGTAGAGCTGGCTAAAACAGTACTCAGCCATATCGCCACCTTGACGTTAGACTGCCTTAAAATTTCTTCCACCAGATCAGTCCACCGTCCTTAATTTCAGTCTTCTGCCAGAGCACAGCATACATGGCTTAGTGTCCAACTGCTAGTGGTGTCTTCCCAACTAAAACCTCTTGAGCTTGATCTTTTGCTGTATTGTGGTCAATATTCTCATCTTCTGATCTCTAACGAAAAACTCCCATCAAGCTTAGATCATTGCATTCTAGGGCTGCTTCTCCAGTCAGTAACTAAGTCTTTCCACACTTTTCTTGCAAGCCAGTTCCAAGAGCTTCTAAACCACATGGCCAGGTAGCATCACAACAGTGAACCCATTCTGTTTTTCATTAATGGCTGTATTAATTTACATTTCCAACAAAAAGGGTGCAAGGGTCCCCTTTTCTACACATCTTAGCATTCGTTATCTTTATAGTTTTTGAAAATGATTAGTTGGCCATAGTGACTGGAATGGAGTATTATCTCAGTATGTGTTGATTTATATTTTCCCAAAGGTTGATAATATTGAAGATTATTTAAGTCTGTTGCCTATTTTTGATTGGCTAATTTGTATTTTTGGTATTGAGTTTCTGAAATTCCTTATATACTGAATATCAACCATTTGTCAAATATATAGTTGAAAAATATTTTCTTTCATTCTGTAGGTTGTCTATTCACTCTGTTGCTTGTTTCAACAGAAGCTTTTTAGTTTGATATAATCCCATTTGTTTTTATTTCTACTTCTCATACTTTTGGTCTAATCCAAAAAAATCTTACCTCTTCCAACATTCTTACTCAGTTTCACTATGTTTTCTTCTAGTAGTTTCATAGTTTCTGTTCTTACATTGGAGTCTTTAATACATTTTGATTTTTGGGACAGGGTATTCCTATGTAGTTTAGGCTGGCTTTGAACTCACCATATGGCCCAAGTTGGCCTTTAACTTATGGTGATCCTCCTGCCTCTGTATCCTGAGTGCTGAGATAAAGCTGGTTTTTGTAGCTGTTGAGAGAAAGTTCCAGAAAGGTTGGCTATCATTGAACTAGGCCTTCCAGTACTATGTTGAATAAATGTGTAAATGGACATCCTTCTCTTGTTCCAGATCTTAGAAAACTTTGCAGGTTTTCTCCATCAGTTTGACATTATTTCCTTTGTTTATTATAATGAAATGGACTTTATTATGTTGAGGTATGTTCAATATATAAAAAAATATATATATAAATATATAAACCATGTTAACTTGTATGTAATTATATAATTTTATTCAGAGATTTTGTCATAAAGGAATGTGTATTATCAAATACACATTATGCAGCTATTGAGATGAACATACGGTTCTTTTCTTTTCTTTTTTTATACTGGGGATTGAACTCATGACCTCTCACTTGCCAGGCAGGTGCCTATGCCACTGAGCTAAATTCCCAGCCCTGAACATATGGTTCTTGTCTTTCACTCTGTTGATATCTTTATTGATTGTTTTTATTGAACTGTCCTTATTCATCCCTCTTGGGAGAATCTCATTCAGTCATGATGAATACACTTTTTAATATGTTGTTGCATTTGGTTTGTTAGTATTTTATTAAAGGGTTTTTGTATTTATATTTTTTAAGGATATTGGCCTATAACTAACTTCCTTTGTTGTATGCTTATCTGGTTTCATAGAATGGGTTTGAAGAATTTCTTCTGCAGTTTGTTGGAATTTGAATTGATATTGGTAAAAAAAGCCATCTAGTCCTGGGTTTTTCTTTGATAAAACTTTTTATTACTGATCCAGTTTCATTACTTATTACTGGTCTGTTCAGTTTTCCATTTCCTTATGATTCAATCATGAGAAGGTATTATGCGTCTGGAAGTTTGTCCATTTTTTCTAAGTTATCAAACTAATTGTTACATATAAAAATCTTAATAATCGTCTTTCTGTGATGTCAGTTTTAATGTCTCTTTTTTCATCTGATTTTATTTTAGTCTTCTTGCTTTGTTTTCCTTAGTCAAGGAAGGGGCTCGTTAGTATTGCTTATATTTTTTGAAGACCCTTCATTTCATTATGCTGATCTTTAGTTTTTCTAGGGCAGGGCAAGGTCTCTGTTTGGCTTATTTCTGCTGTGATCTTTACTCTTTCTGTCCTTCTATTAGTTTCAGGTTTGGTTTGTTCTTGTTTTCTGATTCATTAACGTGCTTCTGGGGAGTGTTTGAGATCTCTGTGCTTTTTTGTTTGCTTGCTTGTTTGTCTTACTTTGTACTCCAAAATGGCCTTGAACTCACATTGATCCTCCTGCCTCTGCCTCACAAGTGCTGGGATTACAGGCATGCACATCACACCCAGCTTTAGGCTTTTTTGATGTAGGCATTGATAGCTATAACATCTCTTTTAAATATAACTTTTCCTGTATTCCACAGGTTTTGGTCTATTGTGTTTCCATTTCATTTTTTTTAAAAACTTAAATTTTTCTTCCTGATTTTTTCTTGATCCAATGGTTATTCAAAAGTAAGTTTAAAAATAAACCATTGCCAGGTGTGTTGTTGCACTCAGGACACTGAGGCAGGAGAACTGCATGAGTGAGAGGCTAGCCTGGATTACACAGGGTGTCCCAAGCCAGCCAAAGGGACATAATGAGACCCTGTCTCAAAACAAACAAACTAAAAACAAAAAATCAAAACAAGAAACAAAAAGCTACTTTATTTTTACATATTTATTTTCCGAAGTTTTTATTCTAGTTTTTGCTTCATTGGAGTCAGAAAAGAATACTAAATGATTTAAACATTAGAATATTTTGAGACTTTTTGACCTCTCTTGAGCATGTTCTGTCTACATGGTATCGAGAAGAGTATGTTTGCAGCTGTTGGATGAAATATTCTTTAGATGTCTCTTAGGTTCATTTGGTCTGGGGTACAATATAACTTCTCTGTGTTGATTTTTCTGTCTAGAAGACTTGAATATTTCTAAATGTGGGGTATTAAAACTGTTAACTATTATATTAGAATCTACCACTCCCTTTGGTTAATATTTGCTTTCTGTATTTGAGTGCTTTGACATTGGGTGTGTGTATATTCAAAACTGTTATTTCCATTTGATGAATTGGCCTCTTTATCATGTAATGACATTCTTTGATATTCATTTTTCTCCTTTTGATTGAAAGTCTATTTTGTCTTATAGAAATATGGCTACTAAACCTTTTTTCTGTTGCAGTCCTTTCACTGCCAGTTTCTTCCTATCCTAAGAGATGAGATATTCTTATCAACAGCATGTAGGTTTTATTTTTCAAATTATTCATTTTTTTAATTTGAAATTTTAATTCATTTACATTTGGGGCAACTGTTATGGCTTGTGTCTAGATATCCCCCCAAAGCCTCATGCACTTGTAGGTGGGGCTTTCGGGAATGACTGGTTCGTGGGTATGTGATACTGGATCAGTCCCCTATTGGATTAGCATAGTTCTGAGTGGGGCTGAATGGATTTACTGAATACAGAGGACCCACCCTGGTTGCAAATGGCACCAACCAATAAGCTTTTAGCCTTCATGAAATAAGAAGGGAATGAAAGCAGGAAGGCTGCTGCTTGTTACTTTCTGCTTGCCACACCATGAACTGTTTTTTCTCTGCCATCCTACCCTGCCTTGGAATCAGTAACTATGGACTAAAACCTCTACAAGTTACAAGCTATGCTAAGTATTTCCTTCTTTAACTTGTGGATATTGGGTATTTTGTCCCAGCAGTGAAAAATAACTAAGATAGTAATCATTGCTAAGTAATTCTCACTATAGTCCTTTGTCACTTGTTCTCTAGTTTTAATTTCTCCTTTTTATAGGCTTCCTTTGAGGTTATTACTGTGGTAGTGGGTTTTGAGTCCTTGCTGATAATGTATGGTTTGTCTATTACAGATTTTTTGTTTGTGATTATCGTGAGGGTTACAAAATTATTTTTTATTATAACTATTCTGAAATGATAAAACATTATTGAGAAAGTATATGAGTAATAAAGCTCTGCATTTGTAGCTCATTCTCTCACAGTTTGAATTTTTGATGTCCCATTTCACAGTTTTCTCTGTTGCTTATCTTAACATATTAATATAGTTAATATTTTTGTTTTTAATTTTCCTATTAAAGATATGAATAGTTTATATACTATATAGTATTAGAATATTCTGAATTTGTAAACTAACTTATGCCACTAAGTTTTATACTTTCTAATCTTTTCTTATTCATTAATATCTGTCTTTCAGTTTGAAGAAATCCATTTAGTATATACTATAAGACATGTATCATGAAGATATATTTTCTCAGCTTTTCTTTGTCTGGTAATATATTTTCATCTGCTTTATTTCTGTGGTATAGCTTTGCTGGGTGTTTTTTAGTTGGCATTTTTCTCCTTCAATCATGTGAAAAATTTTCTCTCAGATGAATTGGTTTTGGGGTTATCCCAGGGAATCTGTTTGCTGACACTGGCCCCTGGGGATTGGGACCATTATGATGACACAGGGGTTATGCCACTGTCTCCTGGCCTCTAAGCTTTCTTGTGATGATTCTATTCTCAAGTGAATTGGGAAATCTTTATGTATTATTTCCTTTCTCTTTCTGCCTTGATACTTTTCTCTGACATTAACTTTGGGGTAGATTTCATTGAGTTAAATTTGACTGGTGATTTTTGACCTTTCTGGACCTGTGCATTTATCCTTCTTAAAATTTGGGAAGTTTTATGTTATTTTCTCTTTTAATGAGGTTCACATGCTTTTGGCATTCTCAAGTCCCTTTTGAGCCCCAGGAACCTCAATATTTGGCCTTTGGGTGATGTTCCAATGCTTCCATAAGCTTTCTTCATTCCTTTTCATTCTTTTTTTTTTATTACTATAGTGTGTGTTTTCAAGTTGCCTATATTTGAGTTTACTAATTCTGCTTAATCTGTTCTGCTAGTGATTCTTTCTGCTGCATTTTAAAAATTTCATTTGGTATATTTTTTCAGCTCAAAAATTTGTTTAAATTTTAAAATTGCTTCCGTTTCTCTATAAAGTTTCTCTGTAAGACTGAATTATTTGTTTTCTTAAAAGTCATTATTTTTCCTTAAAACAGCTGTTTTAAGATCTTCATATGAGTGTTTGGCTATATTCATTAGTATACAGTTGGTTTCAGGCATATTGTTTTGACTGTTATGTGAAGTCATGGTTCCTTGAAGTTTCCTGATATTTGTTGGTTTTCAATTCCATCTGCACCTTGAAAGATTGGGTACTTTTTCCTGTGTTTGTGATCTGGCTCTGTGCCTATCCTTGTAGAAACACTAACCAGGCTATTAATTTCCTTTGAGCCTATATTCATGTCTGCAAGTTCAGCACTAGATTATGCACTAAATTCAGATTTGCCTTAGTCCACTATTGGTACAATTTTCCTCTTTTAGCATTAGATGATGATCCAAGGCCAGGTTGTCTCAAATCTGTTTTAGTGTGTGTTGTTTCTGTATGAACTGGGGGAGGACCTGAGAAAGGTAAGTTATCTATGCAGGATTTTCCCTGGGTCCAGGATAATTCCAGATGCTTCATCCATAGTCACTGTTCTGTGATCAGATACTGTAGTATTATGCCTGGGTCTTTGCAGACTCATCTTGGAAGGATCAACTCCAGAGGTTTCTACTATGTATGTGGCCCCTAATGCTACCATTCTCTGATCCTATGCTTGTAGAAATCAGTGCAGCACTGCAGTAGGACCAAGTCCCACCCTTCCATAGGCTGCCTGTTGCCAAGGTATATTTGTGGTCCATGAACAGTGATGTTGGCTGGAATACAAGTCCAATAAACTGGTGCCATGTGTCTCTGCCTCATTTTGTTGTTATTCCAGGGAATCTGTCTGCTGTTACTGGCTTGGGGATTGGGACCATTAAGATCTTTGAACTGTTAGAGCTCAACTGCCTGGCACTGAGCTCCAAGAGAAAGTCTTGTGTCTCTTACCCTGTCCAACCCTCAGCAAATGGAGTATTGTTCCAACCTATGCTGCGAAGGTTGGGGTAGTGTTGATAAAGGCAGTCCCTTGAGCACACAGGGTGATGCAAAACTGGGCCATGCTTGAGTCTCACTGTTGCTTAGATCTGGACCATCTCAGAGTGTATCCAGACCCACCCTGTGGCTAGTGCTGATTCAGGTCAAAACAGTCTGTCTTCCAGAGCGAATGGAAGTTTCTGCCTAGTGCCAATGCAGGACTATAAACTTAATCTGTGAGTGTCAGTCTAGCAATGGCTTTGCTTTCAAAGGCTACAGGAGAGATCCGGTGCTTTGGCAGTCAAGACTGAAGTTAAGCTGTTTTACATCTCAGTGTTATTGGACCTGTGTAGTCTGTAGAGTGAATGGCATGCCCTAGGCCCACTCCAGCGTTGCTAATGATGTAGGCTAAAACTTGCATCTGTCTCTCCAGCAGGCAGGTGGTCTAGAGGCTCCATCTGTAAATTCTAGCCTAGTATGCGAAGCCCTTTTGCTTTCTGCCTGGTGCTGGGTCTAAGCACAGCGAGTTTAGCACTGTGCTCCAAGGCTGACTTATGTACAGTTATGTTTCCCTAACCAGAAAATAATCAGCCTTGAAAACTAGTGATCAGAGTGGGGGATTTAGCTCAGTGGCATAAGTGCCTGCCTGGCAAGCGCGAGGTCATGAGTTCTATCCCTGGTCCAAAAAAAAAAAAAACAAAACAAAACTAGTGATCAAAAATACCAGCCCCACATACTCTGTCCTTTTCTTGCTTGCCTTACAGAATAGCCACCGAGCTAGTGAATAGTGAAAGGAAGCAAGACAAGGTTAGGCTGCTCACAGCTGGCATTTTTGGTCTCTAGTTTTCAATGCTGATTACTTTCTGGTTAGGCCTTATTTTAGGGGAAGGGGTAGCTTTTGTGTCCTCCTCCCCAGTGGGTGACATCTTGTCTTCTACTGCCTGAGACTGGGGGAGGGGTGGTGGAAGGAATCACTTAGCAACCTGACTGATGCAGTCATTGAGGTGGGGAGAGAGGTAAGGTGGAGAACTTGTTCTTTCTGTCTTCTTCCATGCATCTTTTCTCATCTTTATACTAAAACCAAGCACTGTGGTTTCTCGCCTGGCTTCCTTAGCTCTTATGTAGGAAGTTTGGTCAATAGCTATTCAACTGATGAGTCCATGAGGAAGATCGCCACTGAGGATCTTAGCCTCCCATATTGTACTACTTCTGTTTTTTCCTTAATCTGCCTCTATTTTAGTGTTTATGTGATATATAATTACTTTAATTTTTTTTATCATTAGTTTTTAAGCTTATGTTTTTGTAAAGACCATAAAACTGTTATTTTCTTTTAAAATTCTGTCTTGTTACTTTCTCATTGGTGGCACAAAATACCCAACACTGATAAGTTAGAGAAAAGGTTTATTTTAGCTCCATAGTTTGTAGAAATGTCAGTCCATCACTGGCTAGTTTCAAGGCAATGTGGCATAGGGGCATGGCATAGCAGGGCCTTGATTTTTCTTTCCCTTTTTATTCCATCCAAGCCTATTGGTTGGTATGATCCACACCCAGGATGTGTCTGTTTTTTGCAGTAAATCCATTACCCACACCCAGAACTATGTTAAACTAATCCGTGGACTGACTTAGTATCACACACCCATGGTCTAGTCACTCCTAAAAGCCCCACCTATTGATTCATGAGGCTTTTGGGGAACATCTAGATATAAACCATAGCAAATCTAGTCTTGGAGTTACTGTCTTTTAAAAATAAATTTTAACTCAAGTACATCGTTCTGTGATTATCATTTCTTGGCATTCCTCCTTTCCATTTATATGAGAATGATCCAGTTTTTTACTTATCTTTCTGTTACGGTTTGTGTCTAGATGTCCTCCCAAAGCCTCATGCAGTTTTAGATGGGGCATTTTTGGAGATAGCTGAATTTAGAGTGTGTGACTCATTCTTACTGCTATGCTGGGATTAAGGGTGTGAGTGTTATACCTGCCCTACGGTGGGAAGTCTGCTTATGATGTAAGGAACAGAAAGTCTTATCCTCTCTCCTTTCCCCTGTTTGCTTTTGCTATCTTCAGCTGTCAACTGCTGCCTTTCTGCCATGTGCCAGCCTGCTTTGGAGCTATATCATTGTGAACTGAAATCTCTACAAACTGTGAGCTAAACAAACCTCTCCCCCTTTAACTTTGGGTGTTGGGTATTTTGTCTTAGCAACGGGAAGAGTAACTAAGATACTTTCCTTTCTTTTTTTAGTTTAGAAATTACATATTCAGTTTCTATTTTTTCAGTTTATAGTCACTCATAATTCATTATTTAGTCTGTTCTCTATTGACTTTGTTTTTAATTTTGCCTTTAGAATAATACTTGAACTAATAATCTTGTAAACATGTAATTCCACCTATCTGCTATAAAATAAGTTTTTGAAGGTGATTTCAAATCACATAGTATGTGTATTCTAATACTGATAAACACAAACTATCCTTTTAAAGATAAGTGTATATACTAAGCCAATTTTATATTTCATATGTTGTCAAATATATTGAATGAAAGGAAAATATTTAGTTTTGGGGAGGCTACTACTGCAGTGTTAGTTTTAAAAATGTTGAAATTGGGTGTCACTATGTCAAGATTGCTTGTACAGATTAAAAATGCTGAGGATAAATTTTCTGTATATTTTTTAAATAATGGAATTTTCATAAAATGAACCTGGAGAAAACTTTCCTGATCTGAAGAATGTAAGGAGAACCAAATTGATGCTTGAATCGTCTCTAATGGATCCATGCAGGTAAACCTGAAGAACAGTTCCTCAAATTGGGACACACATATGTGAGGTACTGACAGTTTTCAGAATAGGTTGAATTTCCAGTGTCAGTGGCAATTTGGATACATCATCCCATCGAATTTAAGCAGCTATGAGCAAAGTGGTGTAGAAAACAGAAAAATGTAAAATGATAATATTTTCCTCCAGGAGCTCAACCTAGAAGAGAGGATGACATGGCCACAACAGACCAAAAGCAGAGGAGAAAGGTCACTTCATTGTGCAACCCTTATCAGAGCTCTTTTTCTATGCCCTGTGTATGGGCTAAGGATCAGAAATTGCTGAGCTTCTGGGATTAGGAAAAAGGCAGAGTGTTCTTAAGTGGAGACCGGATATAATGAATGTTACAACCGTGAGAGTAAGACAGGAGGACAGTGCCTTTGTGACTGTTCCATCGATTTGTTCTTTGCTAGGTGGGAACTGGCATTCAGTCTTTTCTCATTAACCTTCCCTTTCTACTACTCTGAACAACAGCTGATAACTCAAGACTAGGTGGTACCAAGTCACTGATTCGTTGAAGTGGGTGTGTAGGACACAGGTACCTGTTTTTGGTGGTGGTGGTGGGGCTTTCAAGTCAGCTGTATTTAAATGAGGTGGGTAGGATTTTTTCTTGGAGAGGGATGATGAAATTTAGAATTTAATTGCTGATTGTCCCCAAACACGTGAACCACAGTATATCACTTATCACTCAGCTCGTGTTGCAGTCTGTCGTTACAGAGAGGAAATAATGTCTAAGTGGCTGTGAGATCTATATGTTACAGGATTTTGGCAGAGCACATTTCTTTGTTTTTGCTTTGTTCTTTTGTTTGTTTTAAGAAAGGGTCTTGCTATGTATTCAACTGGCCTTGAAGTCACTATGTAGCCTTGAATTTATGGGGACCCTCCTGTGTCAGCTTCCTAAGTGCTGGTATGACAGGCCTGCACCATCATGCCTGGCTCTGCTGAGCACATTTCTAATCATGTCAACAGAAGCACTGTGTATAAATCAGTTTATAGAGATGGTTTATGAACCACTAGCATCTGAATCATCCAGTCAGCCTAGTAAAACTGTAATGTCCTCGGCTCTATTACAGAATCAGAATGTCTGGAGGTGGCAGCCTGAGACTGCATCTTACGTGCTTTCAAGGTAATAATGACTGCTCTTGTTCAGATTCTGTGCAGATCTTTTTAGACATTTATTTGCTGTAGGAAACCTTCATTCACCAAAAGTTACACAGAGCTGCTACTAAAGTAAAATGCTGACTCATTTCTGTTTAAATTGGACTTGGAATAACAGTGATGTAATCAGCTGGGCATGGTAGTATATGCTTGTAATCCCAGCACTCTGGAGGCTGTGGCAGGAGGATTTCTGAGAAGTCAGGCCAGCCTGGGTTAAATAGTGAGTTCAACACTAGCTGAACCACATGGTAAGACCCACCCACCAAATAATGGTGTGATAAAGTCAGTAAACATTTGAGGAGCATATGAATATACAAGTAAGTTGGTGTTTCAGCCCTCCAGGGCATCACTTCTAATGTAGTCATTTGTACCAAAACAAATTATTAAACAGTAAGTTAAGTGCTGGTGAGCTGGGAAATCCCCGAGCATTGCAGAAAAAAGGGATGACTATGATTGAAGACATAATTGTGATGACATTTGGAGAATCTACCTAAAAAATTTAGTAGTTATATTTGTTAGGCAAGTGAAAACTAATACTGAAACAGATAGATTTTTTGGAGTACAAAAGTAATGGTGAAAAAACCGCCAGTATGAACATTATTCCCTTTATCCTCGTTGCTGTTGGAGGATTTAAAACCCAAAGTGGAAGGCTGAACTCTTATGTTCAAGTTTTACCTGTTGGTTTCACTGTTTTTTACTCATTACAAGTAGAGAGCAACCTATGAGGTCAGCTTTTATTGTGCGTTTTACATTTATGGACTCATTAATTTTCTTCAAGCTCCTTTTACTCTTCAAGTTTCCTTGCTTGCTTTGAGGTTTGTCACTCTTCTATTTTCAGAAAAATTTTAATATACAATGTTTCCTAAACTTCGGTTTCTTTTTTAAACTACTGGATCCATCTAACTGCTGACAGAGGGAAGGAAAGGCCTGGTTTTTAATTCAGCAAATTTCTAAGGAAGTGGGTCTGATCCTAGACAATTCTCTTGATACTGTGCAACTTTTCAAAAAGAAATCATGTCCTGCCTAGTACTTCATTTAACCCAGTCTTCTGCATACAAAATTGGGTTGCTTTTACCTTCTTCAATCCCCAGGGAACTCCCTTTCATTTAAACCATGCGTAGTTTGTCCTTCATGCATGCACGCACGTGTGCGCACACACACACACATACTCATGCACACACACACACACTTGTGTACACACACTTGTTATTAACCCTTCCTCCAGTCCAAGTACACACCCAGCCTTATTCATACTCCAAGAATTTTTGAAAAACTGGATATGTTGATCAGGAAGAATCCATCCAAGACCAGGAGATCAACAAACAAAAGCTCAGGGGAGACAGGCATCAGAGAAAACCCCACTATTCTTGCACTATATAGGGTCTCTGGGTTGTTAACATAAGATTATGGTAAGGCTGGATCTAAAGGGTCCTTGGCAGATCATTTGATTTAGGTGACTGTAAAAGTTTTAAAGTTTGCATTTACTAGTATTTAACATTTAATACAAAAGACATTGAGGTCTCTACATGCATCATTCCCTTTAAGGTATGTATGTATACCATTTTATTTGATGAGAAAACAACTGAGACTAAGAGAGAAATCAAGTAACTTGCCTAAGGTTCCAGTGGTGTAAGCCCCAGTGCTTTTCAAACAGCATTTTGCAGCACAGTTTTTCTTAAAGTGTCATGTGATGTTCAGACTTCTTTTTTATAACAGTAGGAAGGTAACACTAGAATGGTCTATCCCAGTCCTACCTTCTGTGACCTTGTGACCCGAGATAACAAGTAGGATACAGAAGAATTGGTTGTCAAAACATGCACTTCTTTTGAAGATGTGGCAGATAAAATGAACTGTCCTGGAAAACACACTCCAATGTGATGGACATTGTAAGTCCAATCTATGGGCTTGGACTGCATGGGAGCCCAAGTCATCCCTGGGTGAAGAGAACTTCAGCTTGGCAGCATGCACTTCAACAGAAAGCAGTGAGGCAAGAAGGTGAGCCTCTATGAGAATACTGTGTTCTAGCAGTCAGCAATATTCACTTTAACTATCCTTGGAGTTTTTACCTATTGTCTTCTGTGTATCTTCTGAAATTACAGTTTATAATTTCAGAAATTACAATTTGTAATTATAATTGCATTGCAATTGCAAAAGAAACAGGGCCATAAAATATTATTCTAAATCAACTGAAGACTCATGCAGTTTATTTGGTTACAGTGAACTAAGTGACAAAATGTTGAGCATTGTTCAAACAAGTACACTTAAATATGCTAACAAGTACAAATGGTGTGTTAAGTGATATAATTAGTTGTGGAGTAGAATGGTACAAATCCAAACCTTAAAAATTCTGTAAACCAAATCATTCTTTTATCTAATAAAGTAGGGGAACTCATTCTTGGATTAATTTTACTACAGCTTTAATGTAGCACTTTAATATCTTACAAAAACTGTTCTGTATCTCATGTAAGCCTCATAACAACTTTGTAGAGTTTTAGCCCCATTTAATGGATGAAGAAACAGGCTTAGAGGGGAAAGGTGGATTTCTGACTCTACTACATCATATGTGGCTTAGCTACTGAACTTGAGCCTACATTTGGGACTTCACTTGAAATATGAATTTAAAAAAGTAAATCTTTGTGTCATGTATAGAAAAGGCAGGCAGTTCTCAAATGTTGTTTGCCATGCAATTTGTTAATTATATGTCATTATACACATAGTGTCATTTCCTCTTATGAGTCAAATAAAAGTATTAACTTTAAATTGAAAATGTCTGAATAGAAAATTGTTAATTGGAGGAAAATGCCAATATCTAAATCTTTTAAAAACTGTTTCCAGCCAGGTGTGGGTGGTACACACCTGTAATCCCAGTACACTGGAGGCTGAGGCAAGAGGATTGCTGTGAGTTCAAGGCCAGCCTGGGCTACAGAGTGAGTCCAAGGCCAGTCTGGACTCACTCTTTAACTATCCTTGGAGTTTTTACCTATTGTCTTCTGTGTATCTTCTGAAATTACAGTTTATAATTTCAGAAATTACAATTTGTAATTATAATTGCATTGCAATTGCAAAAGAAACAGGGCCATAAAATATTATTTTAAATCAACTGAAGACTCATGCAGTTTATTTGGTTACAGTGAACTAAGTGACAAAATGTTGAGCATTGTTCAAACAAGTACACGTTAAATATGAAATATGAATTTAAATCCTTTTGCCCTGTTTCAGAAAGGCAAAAAAAAAAAAAAAAAAGAGGTTTCCAGAGAATACATAATGTCACTGGAGAATGGTTGTCTAACTTTTAACAGTGAAGATACTATGGAAATTTGTTTTCTGGTGTGCTTAGTGTTAGGTGAACCTTCAAAATTGCTCATGAACAGTGATATTGTAATGAAAAAAACATTACTTGGAATTTAAACCGATAAAAATATATTTTCTTTTAAAGAGAAATATCAGTGTGTGGGCTTGAAGATTGAAGTAAAACTGTCTGAGTTTGTGATACTGCTGATAAATCTGTTAAATGACCTTATTCTTAAAAAAGTTAAAGTGGAACATCCCAGTACCAGATTAACAAATTTAACAATGATAAAGCCTGAAGTCTCAGTTATCCAGCAGTGACTCATGCTTCTTTGTCATCCTCCCACGGCAGTAAGTTGTTCCATGTGAATGCTAGTAACAGGCATCATACCCTGTTAATGCTAACATGTAGGAGTCAGTCAGAGGTAAAAACCCCTATCACGATTAGCATTAACAGCATACAGCCCCCAGCAAGCCTCCAGCACTTACAGGATGAGGCATAAAGAATTTAAACCACAGGTTTCCCCTTCCTGGTTTGCGCCACCTGCAAAGAGAGAAAAAATAGTTGCGTATGCACATGCAGTAATAAAGATGGAGTGATAGGATATAAATCTGAATGCACAACAGTCTTTATTTTCTTTTGAAGGGAAAGAGCTCCTTAAATCCTAGGAAGTAATTTGTTGAAAAAGGCAAAGAAACTGGCAATTAAAAGATAATACTATTACTTTTCAGTATATTTGAAGATTTTTTAAAGATTTAAATTCTATTCTGTAGTTGCGAATAATTTACGCATATATATCATTTTTCTTAAAGCAAAAAGAAAACCACTCTTCAAAACCCCTAAATATTAAAATGGAAAGGAGAGAGATTGATTTCTGATACAGTGTTATATATTCTAATTTATTTCCCACTGAGGATCTAGACAAGTTAAGTAAAAGATAAAAATATTCAGAATAGTCCTTTATAATTTATGAAAATTAAAACAGAATTAACCTTTTTATAAAAGTAGGAGTTGGGTTAGATTTTCATTCCAGAGTAAGCATTTGAAGTTGTACTGTTATTCTTTCAGGAAATATGATACAGACCATGCAGGTCTTGTCTATAAATTAGTACGTCTAAAAATGTCCCTGTCTGCTATTTAGAGATTCCTTTGGGAAAGTGTGACCCAGTGGCTTTGGTTTTGATCTATGTAAAGGAGTGTTCTGTGTCTCAACTGACTTGTATTCAGTAAAGATTTGATTAGAGAAAAAAAAAAAGAAAAAAGAAAAAGATGAATTGGCTATTTCCTGTTACAGTCAGATTTGTCTCTTTCAGATAAAGTGACATTTCTCCCCTAAGTTTCTGGTTTCAGTGTTACCACTGTAGAACCTAGAAGTTAGGAAGATAATTCATGTATGTGGTCGCCTTGAGTATCAGAGGGGAATCACCTTCTCTTTTATTTAATAATGAAACCAGCTAGATGTAAAAATGTGAGTAAGTTCAAACGTAATGTATAAAAATTCCCCAGTGAATATATTTTGACAGGGGAGAATATCGTGGTTTGGAAATTTCCAGACCAAGAAAATATATCATACTTACTGATAGTATTTTTTAAAAAAACTTTGCTGTTTCCTGAGATGAATTTGTTTCATGATGAAAAGATTTGAAATAAACCGTGTCAGTTCAGGATTTTAGTTCATTTATAGAATGTCAATAAAAAATACTCTAAAAGTAAGGACTTTTTCCCCTTCATGGTGCCTTAGATACAATAAATGCTCAATACATACATATTAATCTTATGTGTTAGTTCCAGTATAATTCCACTTTCTCTTACCCAGTGTAGTTCCACTTTCTTTTAAAGTCATATATAAGTAAGTCATATATATATATATATAATATATATATATGTGTGTGTACATTTGTATTATATGTATGTACAATACATATATATATTTATAGTGAATTGCTTGATACTACTGTACCCATAAATTTTATTCTTTAAATGTGACATCTGAGTATGAGTGTTTAAATAGTTATATTTTGTATAATACAATTTTTTCTCTTTTTTACCTTATGAATTGCCTGATTAGAGTACTCTGAAAAGTGACCAAGGTAACCAGGGTTTTTGCTAGTTGTACTACATTAAAAATTCTAATAGCTCTTAATTTTTTATTGGTTCAAGCACTAAAAGTATGCTGAAATAAAGAGTCACACAGGTCTTGTTCTTTTTTTTGTTTGTTTTTTAATCAGGTCTTGTTTTTAATGGCCAAACACAAACTGTGATATAGGTCTGGTGAATTTCTCAAATTGCAGAGAAATGAGCAGTTGTCTTAAGTATGCTACACAATCAGAAATCTCATTTAAAACCTAAATGAAAACATTAACTACAATAAACAGATTAGAGAAGAAAATATCTAAGTATATATATATATATATATATATATATATATATATTTTTTTTTTTTTTTAATCAGTACTGGGGATCAAACGCACGACCGCGTACTTGAATCCCCAGCTCCAAGAATAGCTTTTTAAAAATATATTCGATAGATTTCTCACCTCCTGAAAGTGGAAGCTGGGTTTGCTTTCAGTGTTGCTGCCAATCAACAACAAAACTGCTGGGGGCCTGAGTGGAAACCCCTGATTGTAGACAAGATAGGCTGCTCTGTTAGCCAGGGCACTGGGTAGAGGGTGATGTCATATGGCAAAAAGAAATGAAATAGCTCTGTTTGGAGTTAATACAGCTGCCAGCTGGTAGAGAGGTAGGAGACACATTATACACAATTATAGACCTGGCAATCAGTAGTGACAATGTCAACCAAAAATGATAATATGGCAAGCATAATTTGCCATACAAGAGAAGTTTATGTGAATTAGATAAATTGGACTAGGGTCTTGCTTAGGTAGTTCTAGAAACTTCCTCATTCCACAAAAGTTTTTGACCTTTTACATAAAATATGCATGTTAGTGTGTTTTACTGTAGCATGTAGTATGTTTTACAGTGCTTTGCACCAGCAGGGCCCAGACTCCAGGTTAAGTCTAGCACTTGAAAGAGCTGCTACTCATTTCTTTTTTTCTTTTCTTTTTTTTGGTACTGGGGATTGAACTCAGGACCTTTTGCTTGCCAGGTAGGCGCTTACGCTGCTGAGCTAAATCCCTGGCTCCTGGCACTTGAAAGAACTGCTACTCACTGCAAGTTTCAAAACCAATTCTCGCCTTGGATAAAAATCTACTAAGATGAAGCTCTGTATATCAGACAAATAATAGTACCAAATGCCTTTCATTACTTGGCAGGTTACTCTTCCTTTGATAATAAGACGTAAAACACATTCAGGAAATTTTCCCTTAAGCTTTTCCAAAGGATGAGTTTTTGGGGGAGTAGAGGAGGTTTAAGATTTCGGAATATCTTTTTCTTCTTACTTCATTGATTTGTGGGGGAAAATATTATTGGCACGTTATATACATTCAGAGAAAAATATATCCTAGGTTTGATCTCTTTATTTTTTTGATTTTTTTGTGATAAAATACAGATAATATTTACCATCTTAAATCATACTTCAGTTCACAATTCAGTGATATTTAACACATTTGTAATGTTCTTTAATTATTACCACCATTCATCTCCATAACTATTCTCCTTGTAAGGATCTGTTTTTAGGTAAGAATCATCATTTCTAGCCTCCCACTATTTTATATATCTGTATGTTTTCAAATTTTGCTATTCTCAGCACCAACAATTTCATATTTGCTTATCAAACAACTGCATGATATAAGACGGTTGTTAAAAAGTCAGTGGTTGGATTTCATAGCTAAAGCCATCAGGAGGTAACTATTCACTTTAAAATATAAAAAATGTTTGGATACTATTAATCTGTTGTTATAAGTGAACATACATCTACTTCTATAGAAAGTTTACAATCCTTTGTTGATACGGCTCCAAAGTCACTATAATAGGTGAAAAGAAAGATCATGCTTTTGCAAATTAAAATGATTGAATTTAGCTAACTTCCTTTTAATTGTTTGGGTACCTGTCAAAAACACAACCATTCACATGAAACTCAAAGTTGATTCCCATATGGATCTACTTACTGAAGGTAATTAGTGTATACTTGTATATATGGAAGCAGATTCTGACTTTCCCACCAGCACTCACTCTGATTCTCTGTGCTCTATAGCTAGAGTTTTGGGGTAGGTCATGGATGTAACCAGTAAAGATTAATACAGGTATGTAAAGGTCAAGATCCTGAGGAATATTGGACATATTCATAGCTAATCTTTGGCATAACAACAATTTCTTGGTTACCTCTTGACCTAGGGCCAAAAGATGAAGGGATTGTAAACAAGATGCCCCAAAGATCTTCCCCTTTAAAAATTCTGCATTTCCCATAGTGCTTTCCTTCTACTTAGTCTGAGTTTCTTACTATTAGTACCATCCTCTATGGTGGAAGAACCAAAATGGCAGGAATGGTCTGAGGTAGGCTTTTTTCTTTTTTTTTTGGTACCGGGGATTGAACTCCTGACTGTGCACTTGCAAGGCAGGCACTTATGCCACTGAGCTAAATCCCCAGCAGGTAGGCAATTCTTGAAATGCAAATAAGTTATTTGGGGAAGGAAGAACAGGGTGTGAAGTACTATTTTTATTGAAAAATTGAATTTTTACAGTGTGTTTATTTGTTTAAAGTTTATCATCTGTTTCCTATAGAATATTATGTGTTATGTGTCAGTAACTGATTTTAAAGATAAGTCCACTTCTCTGCCATTAGGAAACAGGGCAGAAGATTATTTTTCCTCTTGAATTCACAAGTTCTGTCATTGAAAAGGAATCGGTATAGCCTGTTACCAAGACTGTAAACAGTGGTAGTTACATCTTCTGAAGCACAAAAATAGAGTTTCTAAAAGTAAAATGATAGCTATATAGAAATAACTCAGTAAGGTTGCATTTCACATCATTAACTTTATATTTAAGAAAAATTTACTGTGCAAGCTATTGCAAGGAAAAATTGTAAAATTATGTTTTGATATTTTCTTTCATACAAATTAAATTCCTTCACTTGCTACTTCTAATTAAGAGCTATTTATTAAAAATAACTACTATTTCTAAATTAAGAGCTCCTTGTTGAAAAGAACCATCTGTGTATGAAACAGCTTTACTACAACATACATTTATGTAGTTCAAGAATGCGCCAATGAGATTAATCATAATAACAGAAAAGTGATATAGTTTTCCACTGTCTCAGGACAAATCCAACACGGATATTTGCAGAATTGTTGTGGAACCACTGCACTGAGTGACTTTTAGGTGTGAATGCACACGAGAGAAAAAATATTGGCTTTCGGGGATTGTTTGTTTTTTCTGTTTTAAAACCAGGATGTTTTTACTGAAATGACTTGTGGAACTTATTTACAGGCTAAGTAACCTTTCCAATAATTTTATTACAGACAGTGATTAATACCTTCACTTTTTAGATAAGGATGTGGAAAAAAACAGGTTAGGAATTTTTCCCCAGAGTCACTGTAGCAGAGTAAGCAGCAGAAGTAGGAGCTGTGCCAGCCCCGCCTGCTGCCCCCACCCACCAGGACCGGCATGTCCCAGGGAGGGACCGACTTCCTCAACACCCTGACCTCACATTGGCTCAGCTGCTGGCCCAAACTCTGCAAAATGTTATAAAATAATCACAAATAAAAACAAGAGCAAGCTGAGTAAGGGACACATTCTATGGCTTTACATGATGGCCATTCTTATTTCCTATATTACACAAAAAGCTTCCCCTGTGCCTTATAACATCAACTGTTAAATATCCACCCTCTATTAGACAGCTTTTTAACTTTCTATTTTTAATATGTGTTTGTGAAAACAGTAATCATCTTGGTGAGGTAGCATATATGCATATTGCATCTTGATAATCTTTTTTTTCTTTTGGAACCAGAGATCGAACTCAGGACCTTGAGATTGCCAGGCAGATGCTGTGCCACTCAGCTATATCCCACCCAGCTATATCCCAGCATCTTGATAATCTTTACTTTCCCTTCCCACATTATGCTTTCCCTTTCCCCTTTTCCCACATCTTCCTTCTGTTTAACAATAACTTTTGTCTTTTCATTTATAATTTAGTTTCTATATCATTTTGTTTCTTCCACTCAGGAGAAAATGTAACAGGGGTTACCAACTCTGGAACATTCTGTCACTCTTTAAGGGTCTCCCCTTCCATAAAGCCATCTCTGTGCACTTGAATTCACAGCATTAACTCAAGGCTGAGTTTCAGTGAAACACTTCCATCAGATTTTCTGAATGGTTTGTTAGTAATGTCCCTATGTCTGAATTGCAGGAAAAATTTGCTTTCCTACTTTGCCAAGCCACAATTCATATTTTTCTATTTCCACACACCATAATGGCCCCAAGCAAGGATGAATTTGTGTAATGAGAACTATGTTTGACAAACTGTGCAAGTTCTGTGAACAAAACATTTGACTTCCTTGTTAAAAATCAGTGTCTTATGATGCTACATCTATGAGACATTCTGAGTTACAAGGCAAAATCCATACAGTTTATGTTTTACACTCTATGGCATTTCACTCAATGCCTTCGCAAACCAAATGAGGGTTGCTGTTGGTGCTCCGTTAGATGTCATCATAAGATATCATGCATTGAGGCACTATGTATATCTACGCCAAATTGTATTTTAAATGGACTTGCTCACGCTTCCTAAATGCTCTTCCTAGCAGCTGGGCTCCCTTTGTTTCCTAGTGACTCTCCTTTGTTGGCCCCTAATTTCCTCTCCATTCACTCATCACACTGCATGACAACTGTCACGGGTGTCTTCCATAGTGCTGAATTGTGTGTGAGGGCAGAAAGTGGATCTTATCTCAGTGCTGGATACAGAGCCAACTGTCAGTAATACTCTGAATTGAGATTAGGCATTTTTTTTCTGCACAGTGGACTTGGATTTAGTACCATTTCAGTAAAATTTAGGAGATATGCCATGCCCTTTGCAGATTAGTATGGAAGAACCTTGCAAATATGAGATATGTTGAGTGTTAGTATTCCAGATTAGTAATGGACCCTTGGAGACAAGGAACTCAGTCCACAAAGTATAATCAGGGTAAAGCTGGAAAATCTGAGTAGAAATAATCATCTGGACTTGCTAGTGAAAACTGGTTTTCATCCCTACTTTTTCAAACCACACTTGGATGCCAGAATCATGTATGTTCATTGTGTAGAACTAGCATTGTGCTTAGGAGATGTGTGCTATAACACTTAGAGGAGAAATGCCAGGTCTGCACGTACAATACAAACACAGAGACATATGCAGATAGATGGATAAGAACAAGGAGAAGTAAAGCAATGAGGCAAAAGGTAACAATTAATGTGATAAGGTAGGGTATTCTGGTTTAAACTTGCCTGGGTTTTATCCCTCTGACCTCACTAATATTACTAGCCTGGGTGTCACTTAGCATTTTGACTTCTTTGAGTCTTAATTTCTTTTATTTAAATGGAGATAATGACTTTATTAAGAAAGTCTGTTGTGAAGATGTTTATATCTGTTATAACAGATGTAAAGGTGGGCGCCAGACTCATAATCAAGGCTGAAAGATGTTAGCCATCGGACCAGGGACACTGGTGATTAATGCTTGGGGAGGACCTTGTAAGTACCTGGACATCTATCACATGGTAACCTTGCCATTTTACAAGGACAAGTCCAGACAGGTTTGCTATTGTATAACTGAATCATTATACAGATTAGAGACTATTGAAAAGTATGTATAAGCCAAATTAAAAGAATTCTTTGTTTTATCCTGATCTCAAAGTCATAAAGTAACAATTAAAAGGTACATAAAATGTGTCCGTGGAAAAATTGTTCTGAAGTGTTTTATGAGTTTTTCTTTTGGTTAAAGGGTAAATTCCACAACTGTTGAAAATTTAAAAACCTCAGCAGTCTGAGTGATTGAGGCAGAAGGACTGAAAGTTTGAGCACAGCCTGGGTGATTTAGTGATTTGGCAAGACCCTGTCTCAAAATAAAATATATAAAGGGCTGGGGATATAGGAGAGGCCCCGGGTTCAATTCCACCTTCCAAAAAACAACACAAAACCTAAACTTAACAATTTTTAAAAATGTGTCAAGAATTTTTAGCGATTCCTGTTTACACACACATATTTACTTTCTCTGAATGTGTATCTCACTTTCAAAGTTGATTTCTTGAAACAGACAAGGTCATCCACTTATACAACTAATTTATAAATAACAGCAAATACTCACACAGGACTGCTTCCATGCCACCACATTCTGATGGCTGGGTGTATCCTAACTTGGTTATTCCTCTTCATGGCCTCAGGAATGCGCATTAGTGTCCTCCCCATATGCTCACAGGGCCAGCGGGGCACAGGCAGGGAAATGATTTTCCTAAGGTTAACAGTGAGGAGGAGGAGCAGCTGGGATGCACACTGGGCAGTCTGGGTGTTCACTGTGCTTGCCTAGCTGGGGTGGACAGGCACATACAGGACCATAGCATTTTGTACAGTCAGCCAGGAAACAACACTTTGGACAGAATGTTCTCATGGATGGAAAAATGGCGCAAGTGTAATCGAACATCGCTTCACCTTACCTAATCATCAGCTTCAGTTTCACTGAAGCACCTGTTTGATATTCTTCACTCTTCTTTCCTACTGCCAGAGTCTTGGCCCTGTTTACCCATACCTGGTTATAATTATAATGTTCTAATTTTACCTGGCTAGAGTTAACACAAATGGTCACAATTTGTGTTAAGCCAAAGCCACTGTACTGATCTTAAGCCTAAATTTAGCACAAGTGTGTGATTCTGTGTAAGGATGATTTTAGAAATCAAGTACATATTCCTGCACACTGGCATGGTGAGTGAAGACACTCAACTTCTGTGACACACAATGTGCTAGTCTGAGGGCAGGTGTGCTTTTGAGGTGGTTTTGCCGGAGGCCCTGAATACTGTGAATTCAAAGACACTGATTGATGGAGAGGGCAGAAAAGTGCCTCATGGCAGGTGAAAATCACACAGCAGTGACCAAATTAAAAGCATTGCTTTCCTTAAAAGCCTGATAAAAGAAATGTGCATTTATAAATATGTGTGTTTATAAAAATTGCTGCTTGTTATCTCTAAAATGTATTTTTATATGTTTACATATATAAATTTATGTATAAGAAAGTAGTCAATAAAAAGGTGGGATGAAAAGCAGCTTCTGGAAAGTGTTTTGCATGGTTTTTACTCTATCCATTTTCAGAAAACACAAACCAGATTTGAACCCAGTTAAAATCAATTCAAGACAAAGATACATTCTACAGTGAGTTTCAGTGGCTCTTCCTCTATCTTTTGCTGGAATACGGGATACGAATTCACGAAGTTCAGTTGTCTTAGGAGTTACATGAAAGGGAGTTGGATAACTATTCTGGAGTCACAGAATTTCCTCAGTTTAAGGGATTTAAGAAATGATTCAGTCCTAGTCACCCACTTGGTAGAATGAGAAAAGAGGAGGCACAAGGATTTGCAGCGATGGAACTAGAAATATGCCCCAGTTCTCAGGCTGCTGTTCTTCCATCACGGGGCTTGAGTTCCAGTATTAAAGCAAAAGAAGCCATTAAAATCAATAGCTCAGCTAAGCAATGGCCAACGGTTCAAACAACAACTCCTATTGGTTAAGGAGAGGGGTCTGATGCAGGTGCAGGTGAAGAGTCTGGGTACCACTGACAACTAAACTGTTCAGCCCTGCCAGGACTGGAGCAGTGATTATGAAGCTGGACCATCCAGAAAGGTCATGGCTGAGGAGTCAAGGAAACCTCCAACATGCCAACCCTGAATACAACATTCTGTGAGAGAACACATTTTAAAAAATTCTGGGAAAAGTCACACATAACTTCCATTATAATCCCAAACAAGGAGGAAAAGGGAGGTTTAAGAACTATTATTCTATAATAAAAAAAACTTCTCTACATAGAATGGTAGATCTTAGTTATGACAGAAGAGCTGATGAGAAAATTTCAGAAGTTAAAATCAAAGGCTTTCTTGACGGATTTTTTGATTCACAGAAGACTGATTTGATGAACCATGAAGCAAGATGGAAGCGATCTCCTTTGCACATGGAAAGTAAAGTATGGCAAACATTTTAGTACATTCCAGTAGTGCAAGTATTTATGTTATCACAGTTGAAACGATGTCACACTGTGTAGCAATGCCATATGAGCCTTTTCTCTTACTCTTTAGGATAGTGAGAGTAGGACCATGCCCAGCTTGCTTACCTGTGTCCCTCCAGCCTTAAGCAGAGTGATTCCAGCCTTCCCCGCAAGAAAATGTAGCACTTTGGGATTTTTTACTTTGTCTGTAAACATCATTAAATTATACTTTTTACACACTTGTAGGTCAGGATGAGAGTTGAGGTTTGTACAATACCTTGAAGGCTGCTTCTGCCTTGAAGGTGCTGCAGGTGTTAGCCAGTCAATAGGTCTCATTCTCCATAAGTGTGGGCAGGAAACCCTAGCCTGGGGCCAAAGGGAACTGAGTCACTGCAGAAGGGAGCTGACTCCAGTCTGCTCTTAAGCAGTCCTTGCAGTGGAGCAAGTGTCACACAAATCAGGGGGGCGGCAAGGTATCATGGGCCAGAACCTAGACTGATAGTCAAAAGTCTGCAGTCCAGTCTTCCCCTCTCCCCCTAAAGCCAACACCTGTATCTCAAAGCAGACTTCACTGGAGAAAACTCAAATTCTCTTAGCTACAAGTCCTCATGACAAAATGGGGCTAACACCATGTACCCTGCCTATTTCCTTTCATTGTCACTAATAGCCAAGGCAGGGAACTGCTTTGAAAACTTGAGCATTTATATTATTGCTAACATAGATAAGCAATTAAATACACATTGAATTTTAAAAGATGAGCTCAAAGAGGATTACTAGTGTACTTAAGACTATACATTATGCTAAAGCAATATATAAGATGCAGGGAGGCTGAAACAGGAGGAACTCAAGTTTGAGTTCAGCCTAGGAAACTTAGGAAGATAATATCTCAGAAAAATAGTTTTTAAACGGTTGGTTATGTAGCTCAGTTCAAAACCCCTGGATTCAATCCCTAATAATAAAAAAATGCAAAATGTAAAGTAAGTTAAAAATGTCATCAGCTACTTCTGTTCAACTTAGAGGGTCTTGAATCTGATGTAGAAATAATTCAACCTCTTTGGGTTTTAGTTTTTTCCATTTTTAACATAGTTTGGACTTTGCCAGTAGTTCAGTTCAGTATTTACAGTTTACATTTTATTCTGAATCATTCTAATATGGTTGCTTTGATTCTAGAAAAAGTTTTTTTTTTCTTTTAAAACAAAAACCTGGTCCATTCTGGAGTGCTGTGAAAGATAAAAGACATTCACAGGAGTCTGGGGAGGAAAAACAAACAAACAAACAAACACCCAGCCAATGTGCCCTGCAGAATCGCACCTTGGCACTTGCAGGCAAACACCCAGGCTAGCCTATAGTCCCTGGCTCTCAGAGGCTGAGGCAGGAGGATCGCCATAAACTCGAGGTCAGCCTTGGCTGCACAGGAGACCGACTCAGACAAAATAGAACTAACCCCAAATAAATAAATACCCAAGTTCATCAAACGTTTGTTTGCTCATCCTTCATTTCAATAAACGAGGACTCTGACATCTAAAATATGGTCCTAACTTTGTAAAACTTAATTACTAGTTATTTTCCAAGAGAAACTCGAAGAGACGCGTCTTTGGACCCACACTGCTCCACACCCATCTCCGGCCTCTCCAACAGCCGGGCACAGGCACCTCCGCGAACAGCTAAGGAGCCTTGGCTAGAAGCTCAAATGTTGGTTTTTTAGATTACTATTTTTTTAAGCATCTCCTCCGGCCCGCTCCCCGCAGCCCAGCGTCTTCCCGGGGCGCTCGCCGGGCTGGACCTGCGGCCACGTGCGCGCCGCTGCCCCTCTAACTCCCGCGCTGCGCCGCCCGTCCCGCCCCGGCCACCGTCGCTGCGCCGCCCGTCCCGCCCCGGCCACCGTCGCCGCGCGGTCCGGGGCCGCCGCCACGTTCAAGCGGAAGGCAGGCGGGCGGGCGGGCGAACGCAAAGTCGCGTACCTGCGGGCTCGGGCGGCTTCCTTCCTCTCCCGCCGGCCTCTGGGCTCGCTTCTCGCTGTCCCATCTCGACCCCGGGCTGGCGACGATCCCGCGGCGGCCGGCCACGCTCGCCCCGGCTTGGCCAAGCCCAGGAAGCCCGCGCCTACGAACGTGCGACCCTTTTATAACCCACTTGTGACTCATAACCGACCGGGCGTCTTTGCTGTCACCCCCCTCCTTCTCCCCTCCTCCTGCCTCTTCTTGGAACCCACAGCTTGAAAAACTTTTTTTTCTTTTTAAAGGAAAAGTCGAAAAAGTCCAGTGCCCCGAGGACGGGTGTTTTCCCCTTTCCCTTTCTCTTGGGTCACTCGGTGTGTGTTTTCTCTGACACCCGCCGTGTACTTTCCTGACCCGCGCTGCGAGGCCGGGGCGCCAACCTTTGTTCGCAATGAAAAGGAAACGCATTCAAATTACGGCCAGACGTTGCCGAGCCTTCAGTCGGCAGCAGGGGAAGTTGCTACTTTTTTTTGCAACTGGCTGGTTGAGGAGTCTACTCTTCTCCTCGCAGTTGTGAAAGCGGAGAGGAGAAGGAAGTGGAAGAAAGTTCTCCCCACCTATCCTGATCGGTTCAGCCTAAGGCCAGCGGGTCCCTAACTGAAGAAGGAATGTCTTCTGGGGACTGTCGGTGTGGACACGCCCTCGTTACCCTCTTAAGAGTCAGCCTTTGGCTTTGGAATGCACGACAGGGTTGAGAAAATTTGTACCTTCCCTACACTCAGCTATAATTGGGCATGCTAAGGATACAAGACTTGGAATATTCTCTAAGTTTGACCACACAGATTTTCCCTCTTGGCCTTCCAGTCTCCCAGGACATGTTCCACCCAGGAGCACATAGGGCACCAGTCACTCTTCCGTTTCATCACCAAAGCCTTTGCTTTCTCCCACCCTACCAAAGGGAGTGGATTTTCTTGGCGTTGGCCATTTGATAGATGGGGTGGGGCAGAAGAAAGATGTAAAGTCTGGCAAGTTTAGTCAACTTACAAGCCTAGTTGAGTAATTCATTTATGAGCCTCATTTATAACCTTTAGACTTGAAGAAATACGAGGGGAGAATAGGCGTACACTCAGTTTCATCATCATGCATGCACGCTTTTTTTGTGGATAAAACAAGGTCACTGCTGGATTCTAGCACAGGTGCCTCTATTTGGACCTTCTGTCTCAAGGTCAGAAGACAGTATAGTTGGAATAAAACTGAAAGAAGAAAATGTATGTCTAGAGCCCCTGAATGCATGCCACCATTGCAAGTCACATAGGGAATTTACAGAGAGGATCCAGGCTCGTTTTGGAACTTGAGAGAAAGTTTAAGACCCTCCATATTTTTCCCAGGATTTTTTGTTAGCACATACTGATTATACAATGATTATATTTTATTGACTATATAGTGGTTTTCACTGTAACGTTTTCATACACATGTATAACAAATTTTTACGATATCCTGTTACCGTCCTTTACCCTTTCCTCCTCTCTCCCATATCTTTCATCTTTTCTAATTGTCTGTCTTCTACTTTGGTGTTGTCTTTTTTTTGTCCAGATTCCTCATATGAGAGAATGTGTGACACCTGTCTCTCTGAATCTGGCTTATTTTAACAATAATTCTACTTCTATTCATTTTCCTGCAGATGACATAATTTCATTTGCCTTTATGGCTGCATAATACTCCATTTTGTACATATATATTGTTTTCTTTATCCATTCATCTTGTGACATGCCCCTAGGCTGATCCTGTAACTTGGCTATGGTAAATAACAGTGGTGTACATATCTCTATAGGATGCTGACTCTGGTTCTTTTTGGGTATGTACTAAGGAGTGAGATAGCCGGGTCACATGTACTAAGGAGTGAGATAGTTCTAGTCTTAGTCTTTTGAGGAACCTCTATACTGATTGTCACAGTGGCTGCACTGACTTACATTCCCACCAACAGTGCAAAATAATTCTTTTTCCTTAAATACTTGTCAGCATTTACCATTTTTTGTATTCTTAAGGATATGCATTCTGACTGGAGGGAGATGGAATCGCAGTGTGTTGACTTGCATTTTCCGGATAGCTAAAGATCTTAAACCCTTTTTTTTTTTTTCACATAGTAACTGGCTGTTCATATTTCTTCTTTTGAAAAGTGGAGGTTTCTTTATCTTGAGTGCTTTTGCTTGTTTTTTGGTGATCCTGAGAATTGAACCCAGAGCTTTACACATACTAGGCAAGCACTGTACTACTGAGCTACAACCCCAGCTACAACACTCTATTTTTAAGTCTTGTGTTTTCTTCCCTCTTACATACAATTTTTTTGATTTTTTTATTTAAAGAGAAAAACAAAAAGGATAGAAATATTACAGAATTTCAAGAAAAAAAGATAGTAAGAAATCACTAGTTGATAAATTACATATTGTTCTTTTAGAAATAGTTTTTCAAGATACAAAATTAAAGCACACAAAGTGGACACTCAAGCAGTGAGACTGCAAACAGATCTGTTCCACAAGCCAACAAGAACCTAGAAATATAGTTATCAATCCCACACACCTAAACATACATGCAGCTATATCTTTTATAGTGCTTCCTATTTTCTCTTTTTTGCAATAGCAATTATACATTTTTAAAATTTTATTTAAAGAGAAGAAAAAGTGAAACAGAAAAAGGGTAGCAACAATACAGAATTCTAAAAGAAAGAAAAAAAAGGAAAATGAGAAAAACCCACTAAAAAATCACTAGTTTATAAATTACATATTGTCATCTTGGATGTAGTTGTTCAAGTTACAAAGTTAAAGGGTATATTGAAACAGTCAGACTACAAACAGTCCTACTCAAAGATCCAACAAAGATTCAGCAATATGGTCATCTATTTTACACAAACATACATGCAGTTATATCCCTTAAAGCACTTTCTTTTCCTCTCTTTTTTACAATAACAATTACACATTTTGGTTTTATTACACTTGTAGTTCTTATGTACTTTTTATACTAGAGACACAATATGATATTTATAAATATGATTCTTATTTCACTAATGAGGATAGTCTCAAGTTGTCTCCATTTACCTATGAAGGCCTCAAGATCATCCTTTTTTACAGCTGAGTAATATTCCATTGTATAAAAATGCCACATCTTTTTCATCCACTCTGCAGTAGCTGGGCATTTACATATAATTTTTTAAAAAAGGATGACCATAATGATAACATGTAACATCCACAAAGCATTCACTGTGTTCCAGACCTTGTCTCCAAACTCCATATGTGTACTGTGAGTGCTATGATCTTATGGAGAGGAACATTATTACCTCTGCAGTGTTTCCAGGTGAGGAAATTGTGGCACAGAGAAATTAATTAAATGGTTCATCTTAGGCTTAGTGAATAGTCAAGCTGACATTCAAACACAGCTCTAGCTCAGGCAGTCTGTCTGCACAGTCCAGGTCTCCCTGCTTACCAGATCTCTGGAATCTGGTAGCTGGGGAAGAGCTGTGAAGTGGGCAGTTGGCATGTGGCCAGGAAGCATGAGCCTCACTCTGGTGGGCCATGTTCCTCTGCTGCTTTTAGATACCTGAAAGGCCTTTCAAAATTTCCCTTTTCTCGTCATAGTTTGGACTCTGCTAAATTGCCCATATTTTCCCTTTCATCCCCCAAATTACAGCTTTGTATAATGCAGTGTAATAGAAGCAGGGTTTGTATTTCTCAGGCCTCCTATTTCCCAGTGAAGGAAATAAATCTAGGTTATGTGTTCCTCATTTGAGGTCCTAGTTTGTACATGCAACAATGGACAGAAAAATGGGGCTTTGGAGTCAAATTCCCCTGTATTTCACACTAGGTCTAGCTGTGGAACCTGGTGGTTTATGTCCATGCCTCAGTTTTTCCACCTGTAAAATGAGACTAATAATGGGATTGTTATTGACTGAATTTTGTCACGTTAAAATTCAAATGTTGATGCTCTGACCTCCAAAGTGACTATATTGGAGAGGGCCTGTGAGGATGTAATAAAGATTAAACTAGGTCCAGGGTGGGGCTCTAAACTAGTAGGGCTAGTGCCCTTATAAGAGAAGGAAGAGACATCAGACTTCTCTTTCTCTCCCTGTTTTCCTCTACAAAGAAGAAGTCATCTGAGCAAATAATGATGTAATGATTTCCTACATGTCACAAAAAGAGTCCTCCCAGAAACTAAATTCTGCTGGATATTGACACTGGACTTTCTGGTCTCCAAAACCACATTTCTATTTCAACCATCCAGTTAATGGCATTTTGTTATGGCATCCCTAGCAAACTAAGGGAGTGATATGTTGATTAATTAGGGCAATGAAGGCAATGTGCTTGTTTCAGGAAAGCCTGAGAAAGTAAGTGTCCCCTTTCAGAATAAATGTTATCCTGTACTTAATTGTACCCACATTCCCATTCATATGCTGAAGTCATAATACCAGTATTTCTGAGTGAGGCCTTATTTGGAAGTAAGGGCTTGTGAATATAATTAATTAAGGTGAGATCATATTACAAATAGGATGAGTTCCTAGTCCAAAATAACTGGACTAAGTTACAAAAACACATGATGTGTAGAGAAAGAGACACAAACAAAGGGAGATGATATGGAGAGACATGGGGAAGTCAGTCATCTACACGCCAGGGAGGCAGGCCTGGGATAGATCCTTCCCTTATATCCTTTGAGGAAAACCAATCCTGTCATCCCCTTGATCTTGGACTTCTAGCATCCAGATCGTAAGACAACACATTTTTGTTGGTTAAGACTTCCCATGTGTGGTACTCTGTGTGGTAGCCCTGGCAAAGGGAAACAAGTGTGTCTCCAGGGCTGATTTGACTCAGGTTCTTATCTCTTCTCAGTCCCATCAGAGGCTGAGCAGGTAACACCAGTAAACAGGTAAAACCAGTAAACTAGGTAAGAGTGGTAGTTCTTGATATTATTGTCAATGATGCTGAATCAAATGTAGCAGCTGCAAATCTACATACCCATGAAATCTTGCTAAACACACCATAAGTACATGCAATTCTATAGAGACCACTATTATCTCAGGGAATGATTAGGAACTAACCTCTAAACTTTGGTCTTTAAAGACATAAGTGTTGGAAAATAACATTAATTCCGTTAGATTCATTGACTACTGAAACTCAGGTTTGGTAATTTCTATACTCATCTTGTAGCTCAGTCCATTGGAAGAACATGAGAGGGAGAGATTTCACAGACTGGATACTGAGAGATGGTGGGTGAAGCATCAGACCCACATTTCGGACTTGACCAGCTTATTTAATGAAGCACAAGGCTTCAGTTCGCTGTTTACTCTGTTGGATAATAAAATGGAGTTCATTAATTACTCTGTGAATTTGTAGTTGCTCTCTGTCCCTCGGGATGATGAGGGTTGAATCTGTTTCCTCTGGATACCATCAGTGGTGCAACCATAATTGATGCCTAAGGCTAAAAATGTGTCCTTCATAAGATGTTCAGACTTAATAAAGTGTGTTTTATTTTTCATAAAGCATCGGAGTTTTTTTTGCTATTGTAATTTAATTTTTATTCCCTTCACTGTCTATAACATTTTGGAAGCCAAAATCTGAAGTTTGTTTTTTTCA
Organism: Hydrochoerus hydrochaeris; assembly: GCA_004027455.1. Classification (NCBI taxonomy): domain Eukaryota; kingdom Metazoa; phylum Chordata; class Mammalia; order Rodentia; family Hydrochaeridae; genus Hydrochoerus; species Hydrochoerus hydrochaeris. The sequence continues at coordinate 47,815 of PVLA01002352.1, read as the reverse complement.
CCTACAATTCCTTTTGTTACATGAGTTATGGTGTTGTGTGACACTCTTAAATGTTGGGATGCCTTCAGAGGATAAAACAGTGGTGTATTTTTTTCTGCTGTCTCCATCAAATAGATGAAATCTAAAGTACAGAAAATTAACCTTTCAATCTTTCCTTTCCTATTCACCCCTTTGCAAAGAAGAGTGGAATGCAGTCAAATCTCTGCATAGAAGATTAGTATTTAGGGCACTGAATAACAGGCTCTGATTAGCTATGCCATGATTAGTAATCAAATGCATCCTAAGAATATTTTTGTTTGTATTTGCACTACCTTTTGTAGATCACTTTTTAAAATAAACATAATGTTTAAAATTTTACTAATGCCATTTTTGCTCTTGGACCATTTCTTTTTTCTAATATTTTGGGAAACCAAGTTTCAGAATCTAGGAAATTTTCTATTTTTCAGATCATTTTGGTTCATGAACAATATTGGAAGAGAAGCACTCTGGTTCAAGATCTGTCATTACCAACATAGAGAAAAATCCCTTCTCTTCCCCCTCAGCACTTATTTTACTCTATCTCTCTCAGCCTGTCTTGCTTCCACTGGCCTGTTCCAGTGTTCCTAGATCCAGTTGGTGAACTGATGAATCACTTGTAGCAAATCACACTCCACCATTTCCTCTATCCCTTCTATTTGGAATAACGGGAGAGACCTTCCTGAGCACCAGGACTATTTGTTGATGCCTCCTGCTTCTACTTAAACATCAGTATCCTATAACCTCATGAGAAATCAGCACTACTCTGATGTTACTGACTTTATTAGTCTTCCAGAATTGCATAACAAAATATGATGGGAAGGCTTAAACAACAGAAGCTTATCTTTTACAGTCTGCAGACTGAAAGTCCAAGATCAAGGTGCTGGCTGATTTGGTTCTGTGCTGCAGACCACCACTTGTCCTCTGACTTTAGATATGTACAATGTAGAAAGATTTCTCTCTTCCTATTCTGGTGATGTCAACACTATGGACTATGATCTCAATAATTACCTTCAAAATATTTTATCTCTAAATATAATTACTTTGTGGTTAGAGAAACAACAGGATTTTTATTTTGAGCATGGTTTCACTATGCAGCCTGGCCTTGAACTCACTTTGTAGCCCAGGCTGGCCTTGAACTCACTGTGATCCTCCTTCCTCAGCCTCCCAAGTACTGGGATTACAGGTGTGTGCTACCACGCCTGGCTACATAGGAATTTTTTGAGAAAATAGTTTAGTCCAAAGAATTTTGTCTCCTCACCTCATTCATATCCTCTCCTATGCAAAATGTATATATATCATCTTTCAACAGTCTCTCACAGTTTAACACATTCCAGCATCAAATTTAGAGTATGAAGTATCATCTAAATACTTAAATCAGATATAGGTGAGACCCCAGGCAAAACTTGCTATAGCTTTTTTTGTGCTTCTAAAATATAATGATGGGACAGATATAGGATAAACATTCCTATTCCAAAAGGGAAAAACAGAAAAGAGGGGAGAAGGACCAGACAAATCCAAAATCTAGCAAGGCACATTCCTTTAGGTTGCAAAACCTAAGAACAATCCTGTGGTAGGCACAAGGTGGTTAATAAATAATTTTTTTTCTTTTTTGAGACAGGTCATGCTTTGTAGTCCAGGCTGGACTTAAACTCACTACATAGCCCAGGCTGGCCCTGAACTTGGAGCAATCCTCCTGCCTCAGTCTCCCAAGTGCTGGGATTATGGGCTTGCACCACTGTGGCCCACTAAGAATAAATTCTGAATAAATTAACTTTACTAGGAGAACACTAATAGATGACAGCAAGATGACCTCAATGTTATAATTTTGATTCCATAAACTGAAGGTCTGTGAATACTAAATAATTTAGCACAAACTAAAATATTTATCATGTTTTGATGAATAAAATTGAATTGACTCATGAAGTCCTTTTTTAAGGAACAGACTTTGACTGTCACCTTAGCAGCTGGCAGAGCTCTGAATTTATGTAGTCAAAGTTTATTCTTCTCTGATCTTTACCATCCATCTCAGTAGTTGGTGTCAACATCTACTTTATTACTGAAGAACTTCTGATTTCTTGTTTTCTCTCACCTGACATATTTATTTATTTAGCTTGTTTTTTATCAGGGATAGAACTCACAGCTTCGAGTTTTCCAGGCAGGTGCTTATGCCACTGAACTAAATCCCCAGCCCCCATATTTAATATATTAAGAATTCTATAGATTCAATCTCTGCATCATAGCCTGAACCCATCAACTTCTATATTTCTATCTTCTTACCATAGTTTTAAGCCATTCTCCTCTTTAGTCCACTGTATCCTCTATAGTACATACATAGCAAGTGTGGTCTTTTAACAGTCCAACTCAAATGTCTCTGCAATAGCTTCCCATTGCTTTCAGAATAAATTCAAATAAATTTCAAAATTTTAAAATGGTTGCCAAAGAGCTTCAGCATCTGAGTTCTACTTACTTCTTGGACTTCAACTCCTATGCATTTCCCATTCTTCCCCTATTTTATCCACGATGGCTTTATTTTTATTCCTGAAAATCAGATATCCTGTCTCCACCTGATACATTTACACGATGATATCCACCATGCTCTTTCTGACTCTAACTTCTGTGACCAGCAAGAGGGAAGTCTGTGTGAAGAAAGGTAAACAAAACTGTGGGATGGAATTTTTGTAGCCCTGATCAGCAAGAAAAATAAACCTCCCTAATTCCTGTAAAATGGAACAGCCCATAGTGGTTAAAGTGGGCAAGAAACCCACATGGCTTCTCCCAAAAGGTTAACTATAAGCACTTTAGAATATCCCTTTAGATAAATTGTTTTTTTGTGAGGACATGGTGACCCAAAGGAGGCTAAGTGTGAATGATGAGAGATATCTGAGGAATATTGCTTGACAGAGATCAGAACCTTGCCCTGCCATGCATGGCTTCCTCTAAAGCAAGGGTGGCAGAAAAACAAGGTGGGGGTGCTCATTTCCTAGGGCCAGTGTTATTACTGCTCCCATTCTCTTCTGGTACTTTAGAAATTTACATATTCATACTATGGGGACTATGTATGAGGTTCACAGAATTCCTGGTTGCTTAGAGATGTAGAATACATTTTTGTTAAACTAGTTTTTCAGAAAGTGGTCATTCCCTGAAAGTTTTGGGCATAAGATATTCAGTTTTCTGAAAACAACCTATGGGGCAGTAGCTGAGTAGTAGAACTAATGCTAGCCTTCTCAAAATGACAGTTTGAATGGCTTGGGTTTTTTTTTTTTACAATTTTTTTTAATTTAAAGAGAAAAAAAACCCAAAAAAGGTAGAAATATTACAGAATTTCAAAAAAAGGATAAACAGTAAGAGATCATGGGTTGATAAATTACATATTGTCCTTTTAGAAATAGTTGTTCAAGTTACAAAATTAGAGCATACAAAGTAGATGTTCAAGCAGTGAGACTGCAAATAGGTCTGTTCAACAATCCAACAAGAGCTTAGAAATATGGTTATGAATCCTACATTCTTAAATATTCATGCAGTTATATCTTTTATAGCACTTCCTATTTCCTCTCTTTTTTACAATAGCAATTATGCATTTTTAAATTTTTTTATTTAAAGAGAAAAAAAGCAAAAGAAAAAAGGGTAGAAACAATACAGAATTCTAAAAGAAAAAAGAAAAAATAGAAAAAAACACTAAGAAATCACTAGTTGATAAATTACATATTGTCATCTTGGATGTAGTTGTTCAAGTTACAAAATTGAAGGAAACATAGTAGACATTCAAACAGTGAGACTGCAAACAGTTCTGCTCAAAGATCCAAAAAAGATTCAGCAATATGCTCATCTATTTTACACACTCAAACATACATGCAGTTATATCCCTTAGAGCACTTTCTTTTCCTCTCTTTTTTACAATAGCAATTACACATTTTGGGTTTTATTACTCTTATAGTTCTTATTACTTTTTACACTAGAGACACAATGTGATATTTATAAATATGATTCTTATTTCACTAATGAGGATAGTCTCAAGTTGTCTCCATTTACCTATGAAGGCCTAAAGATCATCCTTTTTATAGCTGAATAATATTCCATTGTGTAAAAATACCACATCTTTTTCATCCACTCTGCAGTTGATGGGCATCTTGGTTGTTTCCAAGATTTAGCTATTACAAATTGTGCTGCTATGAACATGGGTGAATATATATCACTGTGATATGAACTTGTCAGTTCTTCTGGGAAAATACCCAGGAGGGGAATAGCTGGATTGAATGGAACTTCCAATTTTCTTTTCACTCTGTTGGTGATTTCCTTTGAAGTGCAGAAACTTTTCAATAATATGAGATCCCAGTTGTTGATTCTTTGAAGTGTTTTCCATGCAGTTTGTGTTTTGTTCATATTGAATGGCTTGGGCTTAACCATAGAGGGCTCCTTTTCACCTACCAGTTCAAACAGGGAGCCCCCAAGGAGGCATTAACTTGCACACTGCTCATGTAGAGGTCATGGATTATTCTGTTAGACAAGTTCTTTGGTGTTCCCTACATCATAAACCAATTAAGCAATGCACAAATGAAGCCCAAACTGAGGTCACTCTTCAGCAGAGTGATCTCAGTAGAGTGGCTAACTGCAAAGACTTTATAGTGGGAACCATAGTATATACATGTCTTTTTTAAGTTATGAAGAAATTTATTTGGCTTTGGCCCAAAATGGAGGGACTGTATCTGGCGACAGTCCTGTGGGCAGAGTCCTGAAGTGGTTCAAGGTAACACAAGGCAAGAGACAGAATTGGCAGGAGATGTACCTAAACTGTTTTCAATCACATTTACTTTTCAGAGACATTTTTACACCAACAAACAGTGTGATAATGTTAAGTCTGGAAAAATATTTTTCAGATCCCAAATAAGAGAAAAGGACAACTTAGCTAGTCCTACTGCTGTTTTCTTTTCTTTTTCTTTCTTTTTTTCCTGAAGAGCAGGCTTTGGTGTGAAAGCCTAGCCTTCATGGGCTGTGGCTGGGATAATTATTTCTTTCCCTAGGAGGTCTCCAGCAATACACAGACACTACAACATAATGCCTACAATTACAAACAAATTGCAACATCTTATAGCCATACTTAGAAGTCAGAAGTTTTGTTTTTCTTCTTTTGGAGGAAGAGAACGCTCAGTAGAATGCAAGCTACATGAGATCAGAGACTTTGCCTAATTGGCAAATGTATTTGCAGCACCAAGACAATTGCCTTGTAGAACTGAGTAGACCATAAATATTTATTAAATGAAAGAGTTATATATACCTACTATTGACTCTTTTCCTACTAATATATCACCAGATTCACAAGCTTGATAGTCAGAAAGAACTGAGTCAGTTGACAAATCTCACTTGATGGTTACATTTATGTTCAACTTGAATGGGCTAAGGAATGCCCGGATATTTGAGGAAACATTATTTCTGGAATGTGGAGAATCTCAGGTCTGTTGGTTCAGTTCTCTTCAGAGAATTCAGTCCATTTTTAAGACAAGAAACTCACATTTTTCTTCCTTAGTATGACACACCTTGATGTCAGGAGAAGATTAACTATTTCTTTAGTAGCTTCTTGTTTGGCCCTGCATCTTACTAAAGCAACCCATCATACAAAGTCTAGTATTTCTAAATCTTCCCAGCACACCAAGTGAGCTCTTTCTATTAGCACACATTCTCTGTGTGTATTTTAGGCTTCACTGTCTTCTGTTCTGTGTCAATATTTATTCCTCTTTGTGCTTTTTGTTTTCCAGAAATTTATTTATAGTCACCTCCTATCTTCTCATTATGGATTTACTAAGCTATAACAGGACTCCAGCAGACAGAGGAAATTAACATGTGCTAAGCTGCGTCCTAACTATGGAACTCTACAGACTTTTCTCACCAACCAACTCATAATCTAATAAATGACCTGTGTTTTGCTGCTTCTGCTTTTAGGCATCTTCTAAGATTTGTTTTGGAAAAACTGACTTTTTGAATGAATCCTTCATTTCCAATGGATTATCACTCACCGAAAATATCTAACATTTTAGCCAGATCAAAATTCATTTTCACAGTTTTTTCTTAAATTTTTTTATTTAAAGAGAAACAAAAGCTTATAAAGTATAGAGATAATACAGAATTTCAGAAAAAAGATAAACAATAAGAAATCTCTAGTTGATAAATAACATATTGTCCTCTTAGAAATAGTTGTTCAAGTTACAAAATTAAAGCATGCAAAATAGATATTCAAACAGTGAGACTGTAAACAGCTATGCGTGAATGAATCTCTACATATATTTCTATCCTTTCTGTATTAGAGGGAAAAACAAAATTTAGCAAGACAAAACAAAACAAAACAAATTCCTATAAAAACATGAAACCAAAAAGTTGTATAAAACCACAGTACAAGGTGATCTACAATGATTGTTGTGTTGTTTCTTATTATCTTCAATAGAGGTGTCTATATCATCAGGCATAATTAAATATAGCAGTATAATTGAATATAGCAGTACATAACAATATTAGTAAAAATAAAACATTGTAGACAGTATAAAACTTCAAAGGCAGGTAATAATCAAACCAGAGTGGATATTCTAGTGAATCTTGCCATCTTCAGTGCAGTTGCCTATACTCTCAGACTTGATACTATCAATCATAACAGCTTTGAATAAAATCTATCAATACAAAACAGCAATCAAACAAACCAGATTTGATTACAAGCAGTCATGGTAAAACAGTGTAGGTTTTATAGAGCTTTAGATTAAGTTAATACAAAATTAAGGATGATTACCATAATATATCTTGTTATTTTCAGGATTACTGTCTGTGGCCTCGAATCTAGTACAGGTAGAATGACTGGAACAGAATATAATACATCTAAGCAGAGTAGTGTGAGTAATGTGGGTTTTAAGTCCTGGTGCACTATTAACAATATAGCGTATCAAGGCCATCTATGTTAGAGTTTCTAGTTATCCTTCTCTGCCTAATTTCTGCTATGCTATTTTTCTGCCTTTGTTTGTCTAGTTTTCTCTTTCATTCTACTGCCTGCCTCACTCATTGAGGCCTTTCTGCCACTGTTCCTAAAATCCTGGTATTTTTTTTCTCTCTCTCTAGAATGTCCTTCAGTATTCTCTGAAGGGTTGGATTGGTGGTCACAAACTCGTCCAGTTCCTTTTTGTCATGGAAGCATCTTGTTTCTCCATTAGTTTCTAGTGACAGTTTTGCAGGGTACATCAATCTGGGCTGGAGATTATTTTCTTTCAGGGTTTGGAATACTTCGCTCCAAGCTCTTCTTGATCTGATGGTCTGTGTCGAGAAGTCAGCTGAGATCTTGATGGGCTTACCTTTATAGGTAATCTATTTCTTTTCTCTGATTGCATTTAATATTCTGTTTTTATATTGAATTTCTGGTATCTTGATTATTATATGTCTGGGTGTAGATCTGTTTTGGTTGTAGGTGGCTGGAGTTCTACATGCTTCACATAACCAAATGTCATTTTCTTTTCTCATGCTTGGGAAGTTTTCCTTAATTATTTCTGTGAATAGCCTTTGTAATTCTCCTGTATGTATTCCTGCTTCTTCATTTACATTTCTTATTCTTCAATTATAGATTCTCTTGTCATCTTCTAGCCTTTGTATTATTACTGCCTGTTTCCTTGTTATTTTTAAGAGATCTTTCCTTTCATGAACACACACTGCAAACGTTTTCAAGTTTTGATAGTCTATCCTTAGTTTCTTTTAAGGCATTTTGCCAGCTTTCAATGGAGTTTTTAATTTCCTTGTAATCTCTTTGAATCTGCTTCATGTATTCTATATTTTCTTTATATTCTTTATCAAATGTTTCTCTCCTTTTTTTGTGTTCTTCCCTTCTTCCATCTGTATCTTCCTGAGAGATGCTTCCTGAGAGCATTTCTTTTATTACTCTACTCATATCCTGCATTACCTGATTTAATATTTCAGTTTTGAGCTCGTCTATAAGGTTCCAAAGATATCTCTTAATGTCCATTGAAGCCATGTCTGATGTTGCATGTTTGTGGCCCTCAGTCTCCCTTGTTTTTCCCTCTCCTGGATCAGTACTCTCAGAGTTCTGGGCTTGGGGCCTCCTCCTTCCTCTCTCTCCTGTCATGGTCCAGGCTTCCTCCACACAGGTTACAGTGCAGGTCCCAGCCCCCTTCCTTGTTGGCCATGTTTGCTCTGAAGCATGCTGGCAAGGGACCTCCACCTTCTCCTGCCTGCTCTTGTCACTGAGTTGTAAGCAGAGGCTGCATATGCCTGCCCCTCCCCACCAGGCCAGCCAAACATCAGGGGCTTTCACCCGGTTAGTGCTTGCTAGGCACAAGGAATCAATTTGGGATGGCTCATTTCACCCCGGCCAGGGGTGCAACTCAGTCCAAGCAAATCCCATGAATCTGCTCTGGGCAGGGAGGAACCAACTTAAGTCACTGTCGCTCCCAGTTCAGGCTCATCTTGCCTGATTCCAACATGTTGCCCATTTGGTCATGCCCTTCCTGTGGGGGGGGGTCTCATTCCCAGCACTGACCATGGATTAATGAAGGTCCCTTTGCTGGCTCCACTCTCCATTGGGCTCACCAGCCCCAGACTTCAGCACTACTGTGGTTCCTGTGAGTGGCAGCGGGAATGCATTTGGGCGGCTCTGCCTGCCAGTGCAGATTCAGGCCGTTGCAAAATTGGCGGGTCGCCCCGAAAACACTGTGTCCCATAATTTTTAGCTGTTTCAGTTGTAGTCCCAATGTATTTGATGAGCTTTTTTATGTTTTAATTTCTTCCTGTGTCAAGAGGATCCATCTCCCTCTGTCTGGGTCTCTCCAGGGTGTTTTATTCTGGCATGTGAGTTGTTTCTCCAGGGAGGCTTTGTATTTTGTTGCTCACTGATCAGCCATCTTGACTTCTCTCCCCTACACTGTTTTGAGGATGTTTATATCTCAAGTTTTTTTTTTTTTTTGTACCAGCTTTGAACTCAGAACCTCACACATGCGAGGCAGGCCCTTGTGCCACTGAACTAGGTCCCGGGCCCCAGTTCTCAAGTTTTAACATCCACCTTATCTCTTTGTTTCATCAAGAAAGTCCTCATTGTTTCTTTCCAAGCCTTCCTGCACTGCAGTATTCATGCTTTGTATTTTGCCATTTCAAATGATTTTGGTGGAGAGTAAAGAAATTATGTTTACTTAGTCAATCATCTTCAACTGGCAGCCAGAACTTTTAAGTTCTCAAGTAATATAATTCAATGGCTATTTTTCCTTTAATAAAATCCTCATAGACTATAAGTCAGAAAGCTTTCAGAAAAATGCAGTTCTTAAATATAATTTTGCAGACACATTTAAAGGAACTTCTAATTAACTTATTTAAACATATATTTGATTGTGAATATTGATTATATTCCATTTTGAATTGTTTTCTTCTCAGAAGATAGTTTTATTTGTTCTTCTTTTTGATAGATATTTAACATGATATCTATGATTTAAAACTTTGCTCTCTTTTGTTGAATTTTTATGCTGCTTTTCATTTTTCTCTTTTACATTCATATTGTAGGCTAAACCCCTAATTCATTGGAAATTGTAAAAAAATTGTCTGTGTATTCTCTATTTAAACTGGAAGAGAAATAAATTATTTTTCAGAGTATTTACCCATGAATTAACCTAATAAAGGATTTTATAAATATGTGCAATAGGCTATATATATTTTATATTTTTTTAGCAGAAAGAATACATCAGTGGTGAAAACAAAGCAAAACAAGAAAAACCAGACAAAAATTCTTATTCTCATAAAGTTTATGTTCTAGTAGGAAATAGACAATAAACAAAGCAAACAGATAAAAAATATGTGCATTAGGGTTGAGAAACAGAACTAGTGGATGCACACACACACATGTACAATAGGGATTTATTGTATTATAAGGAATAGTTCTGTGATTGCAGAGGCTAAAAAGTCCTAAATTCTGCAGAGTGAGATGGCATGTTACCCATGAGAACAGATGCTGTAGTTCCATCTGAATCTAAAGGTGCCCAAGCCAGGAGATCTAAACAAGTAGTTCTGTTCTTGAGATTAGGAAGAACCAATGTTTCGTCTTGACTTTAAAGGTAGAAAAACTGATACCCTATATTAAAGGTCACGAATCAGGAAGAATTCTTTTGTTGCTCAGTGGATGCTTTGTTTTTTATTTTTTCAGAATGTCACCTAAAAGGAGGCCTATTCACATTAGGGAAGGAAAATCACTTTACTTGGTCTACTGATATAATGTTAGTCTCAAAACCACACTTAAAGACACACCCAGAATAATATTTGTCTGAATGACTGGGAGCCCTATCGTCCAGTCAGGCTGACACATAAAACTAACCACCACCTTATGGCATGCTAGATGGAGGGCAGTGTTAGAAGAAAGCAAAGAGGCTGGTGTGGTTGGAATGGACTAGAAGTAAGAGAGAGAATAACTGGGGGTAGAGAGAGGTAACTGTGGGTCAGAGAGGCTGTAGGTCATTTGATTGTCAGAGTGGGAGATAAGAAAGAAATTTTTATGGAGAAGTGATATTATGGCTTGCATCTAGACATCCCCCTACATCCTCATGCAGTATGGCGATGCTTTTCAGAGGTGGCTGGATCTAGAGTGTGTGGTGCTAGGATCAATAGTTTGTGATTACTAAATAAGTCCACTGATTGGTTTGCCACAGTTCTGTCTAGGATTAAGGGTGTGAGGGTTACACATGCCCTAGGTATCCTTGATAAAATGGAAGGGACAGGCAGATGGCTGGTGTGTTATTGCCTGCTTGGTTGCCATGGACTGTTTCTCCTCTGCGATGCCCCTCTGCCATGCCACCCTGCCTTTGAACCAGTCAGCTATGGGCTGGAACCTCTACAGACTGTGGGCTATATAAACCTTTTCTCCTTTAACCTTTGGTGTTGGGTATTTTGAATCAGCTATGAGGAAAGTAACTAAGACAAGTGACTTGGTCTGATTTAAAATTTAAGGGATCCATGACTGAAAGAGGTTATCAGTGGCAAAAGTAGGGATACTTGTGGTGGAATGGTGGTCCTGAAAAAGTATTTCCACTTACTAATTTCCAGAACCTTGTGAATGTTACCTTCTTTGGGCAAATGGTCTTTGTAGATATAATTAAGGATCTTGAGATGATCATCTTGATTATGAGTGGAGCTGGAATATAATGAAAAATGTTCTCATAAGAGAAAGATGGAAGCAAACTGAGAGAGATAGAGAAGGAGGCAATGTAGTTTGGAGCCAAAGGATGAAGCCATGAGATCACAGTGAAGGCTGACAACCTCTAGAAGTTAGAAGAGGCAAGGAACAGTATTCCTCTAGAACCTTCAGACCTCTGCGCCAATGACTTGATTTTGGGTTCCTCCAGAACCATAAGAAAATTCATTTCTGTGGTTTTAAGCCACCCAATTTGTGTTAATTTGTTAAAGGAGCTGCAAGAAACTAAAATGAAGTCCTTGTTATAATCTTGGTGTAAGAAGTAACAGATATTTTCTCTGAACTCCAATTTGTGACTGCTTGACACTGTCACTTAGATTACATACAGATCACTCAATCTCAGTGGATTCAGATAGAAAGCCTTGTCCCTTTCTTCCTTAGAATCTACCCCTCCCCCTGAATTCCCTGTTTTAGTTGATGGTACCTCTTCTTAGAGCTAATTTCACTAAGCTATATTTGTATACTGCTCATTCCTCAATAAAGTTAAGCATTATTTCACTATTTTTGTTCTACCCACAAGAATTTGTCTGTAGATTTTTCTTTTCCCTTTCCTTTCCTTTTCTTTCTTCTTTCTTTCTTTCCTTCTTTTTTTTTTTTTTTGAGATAGGGTCTTGCTACGTAGTTTAGTCTGGCTTTGAACTTACTACATAGCCTAAGCTGGCCTTGAACTCATGACAATCCCCTATTTAAGCCTCTCAGGTACTGAGGTTATGGGCCTATAGATCTTTAATAGCATTAATTTCATTCTATTACACATTCATATGTTTATCTCTTACATTACACTTTTATACTCCAGATGACTGGGTCTGTGTTTTGTCTCTTCTGGACTTATTTTGATTATTCCAAACACATGCTTAGTGTAATTTGATGATTTGCAAAATAAGTGAATTTATCTTCCTAGTTGTCAAAGACAGAGGATTTTCAGATGCTTTTGTATTTCAGTAATTCTTTATTTCTTTTGAGACAAGCTGATTTCCTACTTGCAAATCCTTTCAATTTAGCCCCTTGAGTGTCTTGAATTATAGGTACATGCTACCACATGTGGCTAATGTTTCACTAACTTCTACATTGGATTAACAAGTTAGTTGTAGCCACTTGAGTTTTAAAGCATCTTTCATTATCTGCCTCCTATTCACCCTTGCCATCAGTATCTTGGTTTTCATAACTGTTTACTCACACCATTATAAAACTCCTTATTTTCTCTAGTTCTAGCATTCTTTAGTTGACTTAGCACATGACCACAAGTATGAATTTTCAACATATACATTAAATTACATTATTTCCTATTAAAATTTTTGATGAACTTCAAAGTTCTTATCTGACATGTAGGCTTTTTATGATTTGATTATTTTGCATATGTCCTTATATTACTTCTCTACTCAGTCTTTCATTCATTTAAACTATATATCTTGATTACGAGGCACTGGAGATAGGCTTTCAAGACAGAAAGACTCATAAGTCATAAGACTTATCTATCATCACCAAACTCCTAGTTGAAATCAAATATATTAATTTAAAATATCATAATTGCTATAATTAAGTTCTTAGAGTTTATTTACATATTGTTTTGTAGCTAATACTAGACACCTACTAATCTACTACTCAATCAAAGAATGAGAATATCAATGCTAGTTTTCATGTCCTGTCCCCTCCCATTCTCCTGCTTGTCCTTCCTACATAGATACCTGGGGATAACATATAAGTGGCTGATAATATTTATGTTTTAGGGAAATAATTCTGTGAAAAATCTAATTTATGAGTTGTGTGGAAAATGATAAATATGAGTTAGTGCTTTTTAATTTATATTCATAGAAACCTTCTGTCATAGTTTTTCATTACTGAGACAAAATACCCAGCACTCAAAACATTAAGGGAAGACAGGTTTATTTTAGCTCACAGTTTGTAAAGCTTGCAGTTCATTATCAACTGATTCCAAGGCAGAAAGGTGTGGCAGAAGAGAAAAGGGCTTATGGTAAAGTAGGCAGGAAACAGCAAACCTTCCTTCTTCTTTCCCTTTTAATTCTATCCAGATTACAAACCCATTGCTTGGTTCCACCCAGAGTCAAGGTGGGTCTTTCTGCCTCGGTAAATCCATCACCCACACCTAGAACTATGCAAAGCCAGTTAGTGGACTAATCCAGTGTCATACACTCATTATCCAGTATTACACACCCATGATCCAGTCACTCCCAAAGCCCTACCTACGAGCACAAGAGGCTTCAGATATAAACCATAACATTATCGCTATCTTTCCTCCATGTCAGTAATTCAGCCTGTGGTCATATGTGTTATATCTCTTCTTTTCTAAACAGATTAATCCACTAAGTTTTTGACAATATTATTTAGTCCCTCAAATTGTTTCATTAATCCTGCAGTCTTCTCATGATATTTTTTAAAAAAATCTAAATTTGAAGATCTATTCTAATTAATCTTTGAAATGGCTTGAAGCACATGTGGAGAATTCTTATTTCTTTGAAGTGAGCTTTTTTTCTTGTTTTCTATATGCTAGTTTCTGTTATGGCTTGTATCTAGGTATGTGCCCAAAGTATCATGTTGTCACAGGTGAGGCCTTTCACAGGCAGCTGGATTTAATGTGAATGAGGATTGCTTTTCATTCATTGCTGAAGCAAAAGACCCAAAACCCAAAGTTAATGGGGGAAAGATTTATTTAGTTTAAAAGTTGTGAAGGTTTCAGTTCATAATCAGCTGGCGCTAAGGCCGGGTGGCACATGGAAGAGGGACAATAGTTCATGGCAGCTGAGTTGGTAGAAGACAGAAAAAGCAGCAAGATAAAAAAGCCTCTTTCTGCCTCTTTTGTCTTGTTGGGATTAGGGGGTTGCCAATCCAACAATTCGAGTTATCCAGAAAAGTTTTAATCTGAGCACCATTAATCCCAGAATGACACTATTACACAAAGCTCTAGCTTCAGCTACCTCTGAAAAAGCCTACCCATCATGACAAGATGAGGCTTGAGGGGAACATCTATACACAATTTTGGATTTTTGACCTACTTTGGTCCCATTCCTTTGTATCCCCCTGGTTGTAACTTTTGGAGTGGAAATGCCTGTCATGTGCCATTGAGTGTTTGAAGTACTTTACTTTCTTTTCATTGGTACAGGGGTTCAGAGCTAAGAGTTTATCTTAAATATCAGGGGAGACTTGGAACTTGGAATTTTCAGCAATGCTAAATCTGTTAGAACCTTTGTAACTCTTGGAGAGGGACTAAATGCCTTTTGCATAAAGCGATGTGCATAAGAGGTGGGTCTGAGACAATCTATGGCAAGGGGCGAATTCCCAGGGGTTTGAGTGGCTCCACCCCAATGGCACTTCTAGTGATTATAGCTCCTGTGGTTTCTCTTGGGCCCACTCTACACCCTCCTTTTAGTTTTCCTCAGACAATCCATATTCCTGAATTTTCCAAACAAACTTCTGGGATCTCCACTGCATCTCTGGCTTCACAATCACCACTTCATGCACCGCTCTTCCCGGGGCACACTGCCTGGTCTCCCAGGCCTTCTGAAATTTGGAGGGAAGCCCTCCTGACTCCACGACTCTGGCATTCTGCATGCACCTAAAACCAAGGCCATGTGGATGATGCCAAAGTTTGCTGCCAGCTGGAGCAGTAGCCAGGTTTCCTTCTCTCTTGGCTGTAGGATCCTTGAGTGCTCTGAGAGCTTGTTTGGAAGTTCTAGCAGTAGTTCTACCAGTAGTACACAAGTAGTTATTGTGCAACAATTTGTATACTGTTGATTGAGGGACAGTCCTCCTCTATCAGGTGTGGTTATCTTTGACTAAGAGCACAGCTTCAGGAGGGTTGAACATGAAGACTTGAGGGAGAAATGGGACACTTACCTAGCCATCCAGATCAATTGAGTCAACCCTGGAAATCAGTGGGGAAATAGGTGTCACAGCCAGATTGCCATTACTTCCTCCCTGAGCACTCTCAATCCAATTCTGAGGAAAAAAATTCCATAGGCTGCTGCCATTCTGGAACATGATGCTCTGGAACTTTCTTCTCAAAGCAAAGTCTTTCACTTTTGCAATTTTGAGGCTGCAAAGGGTGGATTCCTGACACTTCTTGTAATGACTCAGGTCAGCTTTTTTTTTTTCTCCTGTTCCTTCTCAGCAATCAAGATCTCCTCTGCACTATCCTTGTAGCCCACAGCTTTACTGGAGCTTCCTTCCTGGATGAACTTACAATGTCCTAAATCATTATGCTAGGCTTTTTACTCTTGATTCTTAATATAAATCTGGCTAAAAAGTAGCTATGCTACTGCTGCAACATTTGGCTTCTTTGAAATTTCTTTTGCCAGATTGAATAGTCTACTGTCCTTAGTGTCAGGAAAAGTATTTGTACATGAGGAGGAAAATGCAGACAAACTTTCTGCCAAGTCATGACATATATCAACTGCAGTCCAACAGTCAATGCAGTCCTTCTTCCTAGCAGAAACCTCCAGAATCTGGATTTTACAGGCAGAATTTGTACCAGCCTTCTGATCTTCCAAGATCTGACCAGAATATCCCATACAGAAAACCTAAGGTTTTCCAAATCTACTTTATAGCCAGCATTTCCAAACTTTTCTAAGCTCTTCCAACAAGCCATCTTCAAAGGGTCCTGAACCATATGGTCAGGTATAGTCACAGCAATGACCTAACTGAAGTGCCAATTTTATTGCAGTCAAGGTTCACAAGGGAAAATATTTAATGCAATAAATATTTATATATATATATATATATATTTTTATAGGGTTATTTTATAATATTCACCCAAAGAATCAAATGCAGAAGAGTGCAGGAGATCTGTCTACACACTAGAGACAAAGAAGCCAGTTGAATGCCTGGATCCCATGGCAATATCCTGCATGAGTCCAGTTAAAGATCTAGAGCCCATGACAATGTCCTCCACAAGTCCAGTTGGAGGCCTAGGGGCTACAGCAATGTCTCATGGAAGTCTGTAACAAGGATCTGCTCTTGGAAGGCCCAAAGATCAGTAGTAGAGCTAGAAAGCCTGGCTCTGTGCCAGCAGGATGAGGGATCTGCACTGGAGCCAGGAAGCAATGCTCAAAGTAAGGACCAGACCTTCCCCAAGCAGAACTGCAGCCATCCTCTGTGATATCGAAGACTGGAGTGCCTCTGATGATAAGAACAGCTGAGTTCCTATCAGGAAAGAAAGCAGGACAGGCTTCTGCAGAAGAGTCAATAGCACACCATCTTTCCTTCTAGTTGTGCTTTTATGTTGTTGTCAATAATCCTCTAGTGGGCCTTCTACACCCAAAACCATGCTGGTTCAGTTCAGTTGGCCATTAAAAATGGACCATTAGTTAATCCATCACATGGATTAAGGGTGTGATACTGGTTTTAAAGGTGTAGATGATGGAAGCCTCACCCAGAGCCTGGGTGGCACCAATCAATAGGCATGTAGTTTGAATGGAATAAAAAGGCAGAAGAAGCAGACAGGCTTGCTGTTGCTGCTTTGCTGTCTCTTACCTGCTCATCCCTGAGCAATGCCACCCTGCCTTAGAACCAGCTGACTATGGACTGAAACCAAAACAAATCTTTCTTCATTTAACTTGTAATAGGTATTTTGTCTCAGCAATGAGAAAAGTAATTAAGAACTTTTCATTCCACCCTCCCTCTGTGCTTTATGGTTCTTTCTTTCCTGTCTATAATTCACATGCTCGCCATACCATTCTTTCTTTCTTTTTTTCCTTAGTCATGTTTGAATGGTGTGCTTTATGGTTCTTTCTTTCCTGTCTATAATTCACATGCTCGCCATACCATTCTTTCTTTTTTTTTTTTCCTTAGTCATGTTTGAATGGCTCTGCCTAGAAATTTTGTCTGTTTTAATGGAATGCAGGCAGAATCTTGCATCCATTTCCAACATTTTCAACTGCTCTGCAGTTTGAATGTGTTGTGACTACTTTTTTTGTGCTACTATTTTCTAGCACCAAAGGATAGAGGTGGGTAGGAGGGATAGCACAGCTCCGTCTCTACTCACACTCTACCAATGGGACACTTGTGCTCTGCTGTCAGTTTTGAGATTGTGTATATTAATGGACCTACTCCAGGGTCCAATCTGCTAAGCTAGATCTTGTATTCTATTATTAGGAGAGAATAACTGCTCTTTAAGTGGGGTTACCAGGTTGGTAAATTTAGTTTTGAATCTTGTCTGCAGACAATTTTTTACAAGAATAAATTTTTCTCTAGAAATCACTTGTGGCATTTCTGAGCTAGAAGAGGAGAAAGATGACATGTACACATGCCTTGGCTCTGAGTTCATTTTGGATATGGAGTATGGTAGGCACCCCAAAAGATATCCATGCCTCAATCCCTGGAATCCATGAATATGTTACATGAAATGACAAAGGTAACTTTTCTGTAAATTACTATGATAGGGAGATTATCCTGGATTATCCACTTGGTCTACTCTGCATAAACCTTTAAAAGCAGACAGCTTTCTGTAACTATAGGCAGAAAATATACAGCATATAAATTTAAATCGTATGACAGATTTAACAGGAAATTGCTGATTTGAAAATGAAGACAGCATAATACGATGAATTCAGGCAAACTTAAGGAGTTGAGAGAGACTCCTAACTGACAGCTAGCAAGTAATATCATTATCCCCACAGCCACAAAAGTCTGATTTCTGCCAATAACCTAAATATATTTAGTTTCCCCTCATATCGTTCAAATAACAATCTGGTCAGTTAGCAACTTGATTTCAGTCTGGGAAAACTGGGCCAGGTGAGCCATCAGATGAAAAATTAGTTTTGCTTGATTATCAAATTTGTGATAATTCATTATGGCAGTAATTGAGAACTCACACATGGATGTTTATCAGTTTCATGGTTTTGATGTCTGTGATTTGAATATGAGGAGCACTAGTCTGCCTCTCTTTCTAATTCTGCTTTAGGATCTTCTTCTTGGACACAACTAGTGGGGAAACATATTTAGACTATGTTCTGTTTTGAGTACTTCTAGTCAACTTTATCATTTTTAAAGCATATGTACTCCAATTCATGCAGTATTGAGAGATAGTCATGTAGCTTCATTCAGCCATCTGATTTTAGGAATCTCTTTCATGTTGATTCTTCAGAAATGAGAGAGCAGTGCGTGAATCTAGGATCAAGGTATACTAGTAATAATAAAAGTCATTTAAAATACAATAAACTATATATTTATTTTTTGATTACTTTGATGTGTCAACATGATCAGGGTGCTAGAGAAATTTGCTTAAATATTTTTTCTGGGGGCCAGGGATTTAGCTCAGCAGTGTAAGTGCCTGCCTGGCAAGTGTGAGCTCATGAGTTTGGTCCCCAGTACCCAAAACAAAACAAAACAAAACAGCCACATTGTTTCTGGGTAGATCTGTGAAGGTGTTTCTAGAAGAGATTAGCATTTGAATTGGTTGGCTGAGTATGGCAGATGTCCCTTCTCACTAGGATGAGTCTTGTCCAATTTTCTGAAGACCTGAATAGAATGAAAAGTGGAGAGAGGGAGGGAATATTTCCCTCCTTAACTGTTTGCTTGAGTCAAGATAATGATTTCCTCCTGCCCTGAGACTGGACCTCAGAACCGTTGGCTCCTGTGGCTCCTCAGACTTTGGTTAGAACTTTCACCATTGATTATCCTGTTTTTTTTTTTTTTTTTTTTTTAGGACTTTAAAACTCAGTCCAGTGCTATACAGTGTGCTTTCTTGAGTCCCAAACCTGCAGATAGCAAGTCATGGAACTTTGTAGCTTCCATAAGCATGTGTGTTAATTCTTTACATGCACGCATATCTACTCTTACTCTGCCCATCTCCAGTTTGTGTAATCTCCATTTTTCCTCCAAACTTACCTCTAATCTCTTCCTGTTTTTCTAGTTCTATATTTCCCCCCTAATCCTTTTACATTTTCTCTCCTGAGGGTGAAATCATTGTATTGAGGGCTTATTTACATTTTGTGGCTTGTTTTATATTTTGATATAACTACAAATCTAGTTCATTTGGTTAAAAGTGGCAAATTAATAGTTATCACAAATTCTATGTAAACCACTAACAGTCAATGAAATTGAAGAAGTAATTAAAAACTTACCAGCAAAGATAACTCCAGTCCCTGACAGAGTCACTGCTGAATTCTACAAGAAATTGAGAGAAAACCTAATGCCACAATTTCTCAAATTCCTTAATGAAAATTGAAAGGAAACAATAATCTCAAATTCATTCCTAGAAGCAAGTATTATCCTGACACAAAAACCAGAGAAGTATCCAACCAGAAAAGATAACTATATGTCAGTCTCCCTAAAGAACACAGATGCAAAAACATCAAGAAGATATTGGCAAATTGAATGCAACAAATTATCAAGAAGATTATTTACTGTGACCTAGTAGGATTCATCCAGGGATATAAGAATGGTCTAACATATGAAAATCAATAAATATAATGCATCACATTAACAGACCCAAAGACAAACACCACATAATCATTTCAATAGATGCAGAAAAAGCATTTGACAAAGTACAATATGATTCATAATAAACACCCTGCAGAAAACTGTAATACATGATCTGCATCTCAATCTCATAAAAGCCATCTATGACAAACAAATGACCGACATCATACAGAATGATCAAAAACTGAAAGCTTTCATTCTCAAATCAGAAGCGAGATGAAGATATCCATCATTGTCATCATTCTTATACAATAAAGCTCTGAAAACAGCCAGAACAATTAGACAAGTGAGAGAAATAAAAGGAATAAGGATAAGAAAGAATTAATTTAAATTATCATTATTTGAAGATGGCATGATCTCTACTTCCAAAACTTTGCCAAAAGACTTCTAGATTTAACAACCAAATCTAGTATTATAGACACAAAATGCCCACACTGTGAGTTGTGGGTTTTTTATACAGTGGAGTACTCCTCTGCTCTAAAGAAAGATAAGCTTGAGACATTTCTAGGTAAATGGATGTACTGGAAAAAGTGGAAGCAAAGATTTTGTAAATAAAGAGAGAAAGGGGCTGAAGGGAAGGGAGGGAAATGGGAAAAAAAGAAGCAAGATATGCTATGTACAGTTACAAATTCTCTATGATGAATGTTACTACTATGTATAGATAAAATGTACCAATAAAATAAAGATGTTAACAAAAGGAACAGGATATGTACTACAGCTCAGTAGACTGGGTTCTGGAGTATGTTCATTGGTTTACACAAACTCAAAAGTAAAAGAAGAATACAAATCTATCTATCTATCTATCTATCTATCTATCTATCTATCTATCTATCTATCTATCATCTATCTCCATCCATCTATCCATCCATCCATCCATCTATCCATCCATCCATCCATCCATCCATCCACTCATCCATCCATCTATCTGATCATCATCTACATATTTGTTTTGTGTTTCTTTGAAGAACTCTGACTAATACAGTATGTATATATTTATGTATGCATACAAATATAGCATAGTTTCAGTTTATTCATACTTTATTTAAATCTAAATAATGTAGTTTAGAATCTTTTTCATCTTATTGATGGATAAGAGTTATTTGAGTAATATCAATTTAACTTTGAGGAAAATATAAATGATAGTCCCAAGCACTTATCTTGGTAATGGAGATACAAATTGGGATTCAAGAATGGTTTATTTCTTAGAGAGCTGGAGTTTGCCTGAATTTAGGGCTTTACAGATACTAGACAAGCAGTCTATTGCTGAGCCACCTCCATTCTCTACCAAGAATCAATTTCTTGAAAGGGTCTAGATGTAATTGCATCGGTCTTTCAATGTTTTCATTCCACAAAAATTTGCTGAGGTACCTACAGAGTACCAGATGTTAAGGAATTAATGGTAAGCAAGGTAGACATTACTCCTGACTTTTAAATTCATTTTTAGGGCAAGTTAGGTTCAGTTACACCATCAAGGGTGTCTTTGTATTGATATGAATAAAGTTGATCAAATGTTTTTGTGTACTACTGGGAAGTACCAGTGTTCCCACTTTACTAGAAAATACCACTTGTTAAAGAAGTGTCTTGAAGTGAGGTATATGAGTGTTTATGGGAATATGAAATGGGGCCCAAACCCAGTCAATAGCTAAGCAGGCTCTTTGTAAGATAAATGTAAGTAGGGGCTAATCAGGGGATGGGGGAACTCAGAGAAAATCCAGGAGATACAAAGTGTGAGTTGGTGGTGTTCCTGGTAGGTATTATGCGTGGAAGGAGGAAGAGAATGCGGTAAGATTGGGCTATCTTCTGGACAAAATGTCAATAGCTATATGATAGTAACGATTTTTTTAGTCTCAATCTACAGCCATAGCCACTGGGGAAATTGGAAGACCAGCCTGATATTTACTATGTATTTTAAAATGTTATTCTCTTAATGCCTGATTTTTAACACCTATGTTTCTCTAGACATAGTTATCTATACTCAGTAGGATGAGAAAGCTCAGAACAGACAGCTATTTAGGTGATGCTGTGGGTCACTTGTTACTTTCATGTGTGTGAACAATACTCATTTTTGGTTGTTCCTGATTGCCTTGTATTCCTGTATTTATTTCCATGTCCCTTATTCCCATAAACAGTTTTTGAATTACCTGTCTGACTCCTATTTGTTCTCAATTCATACACACTGAACCATGTTAGTCTTCTATCACTGCTGACATAAATGCCACAAATTTAGTAGTTTAAAATAACACAAATTTATTGCACATCTATCTTCTGCAGGTTGGAAGACTGACCCAGATTGCACCATGCTAAATGCAGGGCATGGTTAAGTGCTGCAGTCCTTTCTTGAGGTTCTAGGGGAGGAGCTAGAGGCTGCCCACAGGCTTTGGCTCATGGCTTTCTTCCTCCATCTCCAAAGCCACCAGCAGCACCTCTTTGGTCCTGGTCCCTTGTCATTTCACTGTCTCTGACATCTTTTTTCAATTTCCTCTTCCCTTTTTATGGACCTTTGGGATAATATTGATCCATTTTATATAATCCAGGAAATAACCTTATTTTAAAATTCAAGTGAATCACAACCTTAATTCCATCTATAACCTTAATTCCCCTTGGCATGTACACAGCATATAACATAACAGTTTCAAGGGTTTAGAGCACAGACATCATTATGGGGGCCATTATTCTGCCTTGGACGTGATCCTTCAGAGTTTGCTTCTTGTTTTTTCTTATTGGGTGAAGTAAGACAGTCTTCTTGCTTTTTCCTCTAGGAAGTTTCCTCTCTAGAGGAGTTGCTCTCTTGCATGTGATGCTGCCCACCCTCCACTCCCCATCTTCTCTGCACCTTGTACTCATATCCCAAACCTCCCTGAGTGCCAGGCTTGGAATTTTCCAGTGTGCCTTCTCCATGGTCCATTATCAATCATAGTTTTGAATTCTAGGCAGGAATTATCCTTTGTCTCTGGGCAAGCTGGCCAATTAACTTCTTCCTCATGCTGAAAGTTACATGGTTTGGATGCAGAGAGTTAATTACAGCGAATGATTACTATAAACCCTGTTACTGTTTCCAGCACTGAGAATGAACAGACACTGACCTTCTTCTTGGTGTTATGCAGTAATTGCTGTTGTTCTTACATTTTTGATGCTAACTCACTTATGCTTTATTTTTCAATTAGCTTTACCATAGTCAGAACAATGTTAGAGAAGGGTCATGAGAAGGAGTTACGGAACCAGAGTGAGAACATGTGCTCATTATCATTTTGCATTTTTATGAGATATGCAAAGTGTTTTGAATCAAGGATACTATTTGCATATAGACAAAAAGTAGTAGAGAAAACAATTTTTAAGAGAATTCAAGTCATTAATCATGTGAAAACAGTGAAAAGACTTTTAGGTTGCATTTATATTCTTCAAAAATATGCTGAAAATTTCACAAAGAATTATAAAGCCCTCCTAAGTTCATTGCTAAAGATGTTTCAGTGGTGTGGGAATATTTTGTTAATACAATTTAAGTATTTCATTTAATTATGTTAGAAAATTTGGATTTGTAATAAATGGGAAAAATGACCCAAAAGCAGACTAATGATAAAAACTTTCTAAACAGCAAAATAAACATTTTAGTTTTTTCTATTTAATTGTAGCTAATATCCATGTTCTTCATCATTTTATTCAATAATAAAAGCAATGTTCATTCTTAGATTGTTTTAAAAGTTCTAATGGTAGACATGTAGCATCTAGAAATATTTACTCCTTTACTAAATAATTTAGCTTTAAGATATTCTAAAATATAAAATACTTTTGTAAAAAACCAATAAAAAACCATAAATAATACATATTTCCTTAATTTTTGAATATTTTACACTTTTTAAAAACATGTCATGATTCTGGTAGAAATGAGGTGCACACCATAACAGTATTAATTGAAAAAAAGTAGATCTGATTTTGTTTCCTTTATTATTCTCAGGTTGAAGTTCCTATCTGAAGACTTCAAGGTCAGTCTTCATAGTTAGGAATTACAAGGATACAGTCTTCAGTGGAGTTTAAATTCATTTTGACAGTAAATGGTAATTTAGAAAAGGCATAGATTAAACCTCAAAAGTGAAAAGAATGTCTAATTGTGACTTTTTTAGGAACTTATATACTTACACAAAATATAGATTCTATTTGGTATTGGTAGGGAATATTTAATGTTTGTGAAAATTTGAAATTTTGAGAATACTGGGAAATAGGTGGATCAATCTGTTATCAATGTACTAAACTTTTGTTTTTTCCCCCCAAGGATTAAAACTGAACAAATGATAACAGTAATTAACAAAAAATTAAAAATAAATCACACTAACAAACAATTTTTGCTTTTCTCCCAAGTGAACAAGTCTGAATAAATTACAGATTTGTAATGAACTATCTCAAGCCTTCCGATAAATTATTTTTTTTTTTGTTCTTGTGTATGGTTCAATTTAGTGGATGAATTTGCAATGTAGAAATGCATCACAGTTTAAGAGTTTTTGAGCAATTTTTAGTGCTTCCAGAATTTTAGAATAGCCATTTGTATAGTAAATTGCTTACAACATTGATGACAAATTTGATTAGTAAATGTTTACTTCTCTGTCAGATGTAATGTGCTTCTTTATAAATATACTACATTAGATAAAAACTTACTCAGGACCTTCTCTATCTAATTTGAAATATATTCAAAATATGAGTGCAGATTGATATGACTGTTATAAAAATATCTGAGAGCTGAGAACAAATAAGGCATAGTGTGAAATACAAAAAAAAGTGAATAGAAAGGCAGTCCATGCTATCTTCCTAAACTAACAAAATCTACTTAAATTACCGATATTTTAAAAAAGGAACACAAGCAGTACACAGAGGGGAATTTTTTTTCGTGCTATGTCACAGTAATAAAAAGAATCTAAATCACATTTCCTGTAATGTCCCAAGGTCGAATGTTATTATTTGACTTTAAAGAAAGCACATATTAAGAAAAAGAAACCAACATGTATTCTATGCTAAGGAATGGGAGGGTTGGTTGGGAGGTTAGACATGCTTCAGAGAACCATGTGGGTGGGGAGTTTTTAAAAGTGAATTATCCATTTGCCACTTGTTCAGAAACTTTTTATCAAGACAGTCCCTTGATTTCAGTAACAACACATGGGATTTCACACTTTGTCTGAGCAATTCAAGTTTCCTTCTCAGAATCTTTTACCCATTTAATCTGAACTGTTTCATGTCACAAACTGAAACACTTATGGACTCAAATACTAAATGACTATTAAAATACAGTAGAGAAATATTTTAGTAATAAATTTTTGGTAAGAGTTGAAAATCTTTATTTAATGTAGTATTCAGTAGAAGAAAAAGATTTCCAAGGCAGATAAAATAAATCTCAGTGCAGACTGCATCTCTATTATCCTTATTTCAGAGGGTTTTAAAGGTTTATATGTAGTAGAAGATGAATGGATTTTAAAATTAGTCAAAATTCTTTTTTTTTTTTTGCAATTTCAAATTCAAGTATAGCAAACTATTCACTTTAGAGAGCAACATAGGATATAAAATAACCATTGGTTGAAAAAAGGTTTGTTTCATAACATAAAAACAAAAGTCAAATCATAGAATTTACTGGATTTTAGGAAACCTATCATAGCCTGCCAATTTAAAGAATATGATTATAAATTATTCTCTTCTAATTAACATTTTAAATATGTTTAGTGTAAACTGGAGTTTGTACTAGATTTAAAAACTATTATTAGTTTTTAGAATCTTATATTTTAACTGAAATAATTCAGCATTTTGAATAATTTTGTTTCTTCAAATCTGTTTCTTTTTAAAATAACACAGAAAGGAAAAGGCTTTCATGAGCAGTGGGCAATCATATTCTTAACTTAAATATTTACTTTAGAAGAAATAGTTTGAGTGTTACTCATAAATGGAATTTTGAAAATGCATGAGTCAACATGGATTTTTGACAAATAGATCTCAGTAAGTGTATTGACTTTTTAAAAACTAAAATACTTGTGGTCAAGATATATTCTCTCTTTTCCACTTCAAAAAGTATATAAAGAACTTCAAATACACTTTTCTCCAAAATATCTGTTGCCTAGACATAGTTGCTTATGAAGTTACTGTTTGATTTTATAATTTTTGAATATAGTAATAACAACTGCCATACTTACTAGCCATGTTTCTTTCATGCCAGACATATTTCCAGGGACTTTTCATAGTTTCTCATTTAATTTTCCAAAAGTCATGGTACAATTATTCTGATGTTTCAGATGGAGAGAATGATGGTTCTGAGATGTTATGTGATACCTAGATGCTACTGTTAAGTAGTTGAGACAAAATTGGATTAAAAATGTGAGTTTCTGAATGTTCTGTTCTTTGTTTCAAATCCCAACTGCCTTGCTTATGGTTATGACAGCTCTGGCTCTAGGATGACCAGCCACTTCAGTTTTCCTAGGAAAGAGGGTTCCTGGATTTGGGGGCTTTCCGTGCTGGTCCTAGAAAGTCCTGGGTAACTCCAGATGCTTTAACCGCAGGCGTGCTCTTGTAGCAATTGGGTAGTCAGCCAGTCTACGCCGATGTTTCAGGGTCTTTCTACACATGTGACATTATCATCATGGGGGAAGTCATTATCCCCATCAGTAAGATGTACCTCAGAGATTTCCCTCCCTGATTAGCTGGAGAACTGTGATGACCGGCTCTAGGCATAGGGAGAATTGAGCCTATTGTTTATCAATTGATCCAATCTTTCACATATCTTTAGAACTTTTAAATTAAAATGCTCAAAATGTTTTCTCACAATGCAGAATTGCCTTCAGGTAATATTAATTGAAGTCTTATGTAATCCTTTGTGTCTAACATAAGACAAATCAAGTTCTCCAATTGAATGGTTTCCTTATTAATGTAGTATGTCATTTTAGTGGTTCTTTCATTTTCTGTTCTACCAAATCGATTAGTTTACAAGTGTGTTTACAGCTTTTTCATTGGAAAAAAGACAATTAGTTTTAGAGACAGTGTTTCACTATGCAGTTCAGACTGTCCTTGAATTCACTTTGTAGACCAGGCTGGCCTCAAACTCACAATGATTCTACTGTCTCTTGCGTGCTGGGATTACAGGCATGTGCCACTATGCCCAGCCCATAGAAATGTTTTTATTTTCCATAGAACTGTAAATTTCTTTCATGGTGGATTATAGGTCTTTAAATCAGCACTAGAGGTAAGGCCACAGATTGCTAATTTCTAGTTGTTGACTTCAAGCAACTTTACTTACCTTCTTACCTTTTCCTTCAGCTAGACACTAGAGATAATAATTGTTCTTACCATATAGGGTTGTTAAGCAGAACGAGTTAAAGGCAAAGCACTTTAAAATATGCCTGGCATATAGGAAGTACTATCTAAGTGCTAACTGTACTATGATATCTACATGCACCGATTTTAGGTGACACTATGCTGTTGTTTGCACTGGGTACTCCACATTGCAGCCTATGACTTGCCATAGTTGTGAAGTGTTTGGTATCTGGATGCTGAAGGTTTTACAGTTTTTCTTAAGAAATAGGAAGATGTCAGAGTTCTGTTTTCTATGTACTAATCACTCTTACGGTAGAAGCTAGACTATAGTGATTTGTACTGAAATTCAGAGAGCCAGAAATGTTAACTTAAGCTAGAATGTTTTTCCCTCTCTATAAAATGAGGAACATTTCTCCAGTTAATTTTAATACTCTGCATCCTATTGCAGACTGATCAGGCCTGCAACCTCCCAAATGAGTGTATGGTAAAGGCTTAACTAAAAGAGAGCAGTGGTATGATGTTAGAGCTTCAGAAGGATCAAAGCCCTGTAGCAGAATTCAAGATTCTCTGGGAGCTGAGACAAAGAACTACTCTGGGTGGCCAGTATTTATTTGGTTTTCATACAAAGGAATGGGTTAAAGTGGATAGTGTGGGAACTGAACAGGACCTTGGGAGTCCATTTAAACCTTCTCTAAGTAGTAAATTATGCTACTTAAGAGAAATGTCTTATTTCCAAGTTGACATTCAACATAGGAGTGAGATACCTGAAGCTACAGTCTCTATTTAGTTAATTGGAGTTGAAGCCAGGTGTCCTGTGGCCTTGTCTTGTCCTTTGAGGCATCACTGGCATCACAGGCCACTACAGGCCTCAGTCAGGACTTGTGGCTCATAGAGGTTCACTTACTATGAATCTGCTGCCCATCTCCAGACAAGGGACTTAGGCTTCGGATGGACTCACGAGTATACATACAAAGCCAATTGATTAATTTTAAATTATGCTCATAGCCACTTCACAGTGTCTTCATCAGCACCTCCTGTAAATTATGAATGAGTCATGCAGGTTGGAACCAAGTTTGTTAAAGAGAAAATGCTTCCTGGTTACTTAAAATACTCCCTTATGTCTTAACATTTATGTGCCCTTCAATCTAATGGGTTAGAGTCTCTAAAACAGCATGAGTTTGCAAAGCAATGAGCCTTGGTAATAAGCTAGAAAGATTTAGCTATTACATGAAAGTGCTTCCATTAAAATGTAAATTCTGGGTGAGAGAAGCTATACCATTGCAATTTTGCTGCCCAGAGACTAATACACACTTTAGGATATATGCCTTCCAGACGTTGTATGATTTTAAATACCATAGCAACAGTTGTCTGTCACATCCATTACATTGTGCATATGACTCAGAATATTTATTTCCATAGTGAGCCATTTTACCTTTGTTTAATTAAAAAAAGCTGCAGCTGATTTAAGGAGGAATGACATGTTAGTGTGTACCTAATGCAGCTGCATTTCTTAGCGCTAGAAGGCAGTGCACATAAAAAACAGTAGTTATAGGTCTGGATTTGAAGGAATTTGTGTGGATTCCAGCAGCATGGCTTCTTTCCTATTTTCCCTATGAGGCAAAGTTATCTAACATAACAATATTAACATTTGCTTATAAAATTTTAATAACTATCAAACATTTTGCTAAATTAGTTAACAATAATGATGATGGATTAGATTCAAGGACTGTGATCAATTTTATGAAATATACCTGAAAATGTGACATAATGAAAGAAATTATTTTAAGATACTTATTTTGGTTGAATGTCTTTTGAATTCTATTATCCATTGAAACAACCACTATATTGTTGCCACAATGCAGTTTGATGTAAAGATGTTATAATGGGAATATCACCATATGTTTATTTACAAAATTCAAATATTACCTTTCCCAAGAGGTTTTCTTATCCTCTTAACTAATTTCCAGATATCTCCCAGGTCACCACAGTTGAAGGGATGAAATGATCTTTGGAAATGCTAGAGATCTTCCGTAGTGCAAATCTAAGAATATTTTGGGCCAGTGTCATAGACTGGATTATTTATTCTTGCATGTAATCATTGAGGGTGTGCTTTAGTGGAGAAGATTTAAGCAAACTTGAGATACCTGAAAAGAACACCACAAATCAGAAGTGAATTCAATGCAAAGGTCCCTTTTCTTTCTCTGATTGGCTTACATTTCTTTCTCAGGATGCTGTCTTTTTGTTTCATTCTTTTATTCCTTAGATGATAAAGAACCACAGCCCAGATTGCTGATTCTAAGAATCATAAATGGCCATGGAAATAAATTAGGAATTTGGTGTTACTTAATTTAAATGTTTTTAGATTATCTTAGTAATTTTGTTGTTGCTGAGACACAACAACTGACAGACACTTGTCAGTTAGCAGGAGAGGTTTGTTTTGGCTCACAGTTTGTAGAAGTTTTGTTTCATAGTCAGCTAGTTCCAAGACAGGATGGTGTGGAAGAGGGCTGTAGTAGAGGAGAAACAGCTCATGAAATGGCAGTAGGACTCAGAGAATAAAAGAAGGATCAAGGAGGAGGGAGGGAGATAGGCCTTTCCAGACGAGTCCCCCATTGACTCACCTCCTCCAACCAGTGTTCACCTCCCCATCACATTTAGGTATAATTATGCCTTCATGATCCAATCACCTCCCCAAACCTTCTAGGAGCACATAAAGTTTTGGAAGGATAAACAGACCACACCTTAAATAACTGGCATTATATAATGATTGCTAATGTATAAATTTTTTCCAGGAACAAGGGGAAGGCTTCTTTTGTTCAATAAAGCCCATCTAGAACATGGATGTGATGCTTGAGGAATGAAGCAGTCACTTTGTAACCATAAGAAAATTTTGGAAAATAATCATATGTTTTAAACATTGGTGTTTTGAAAGTGCAATTTATACAATATAGCTACAGATGGCATTATCAGCAGTTGAGAGTTACTTGAAGCTGATAGTTGTCAGTAGCTCAAATTCTGAAAGCAAATATGATGATATACAAATTATTATTGTATGAAATCTCTGAGACTTTCATTTCCTTCAATCAGTGAAGAGGATTCTGGTTTCTCTGGTCTACCAAATTCCTCTCTGTATTCTTTTAGAAATGATTCTTTTGGGGCTTTTTATCTTGTTTTTATAAATTTTGATTGTTTTTTGGAAACTAAGTATTGCTATATGGTTCATTTGGCCTTGAGCTCACTAAGCCCAGCTTTGTCTCAGACTTTAGGTGATCTTCCTGTCTCAGCCTCTGGAGTGTAAAGATAATAGCAGTAGTGCCCTACCATACTTGGCTCTAACTGGCTTTTGTGATGCAGAGTCTGGAGGTAAATACAGGAAGTCTACCAGGAACGTGGTGGTTTCCTTTGTTATTTACATATTGAATAATTTCATATTTTTCAGTACATTTTCTTATTAGGTAATACCATCAATATATGTAAATAAGTAACATGATTTTATAAGAGAGAAAATTACTCCACTTTTCTAGTAAAGGGATGTTGAAAAATATTGTAATACTATTTATTTTAAGAGGAACCAAATTACTAATCTTATTCTAAAGCTTGGTTTACAGTTTTGCCTGAAACCAACATTGTGGACAGAGGTGCTTCTAACATCTGAGGAGAGAATTTGGTTAGTGATTGTATGAGTGTGTCACTGTTTTACTAGAGAAACAGATATAATACACAAGCTCTATCAATTTACAAGAAATTACATGGTTATCTTACAATGGCCATCCACAGAGTTGGATGAGGAAGAGTGTAGAGTATCTGTCTGCCCAGTGGAGACCAAAGGTTTCAGTCCATGGTCTGTAGCTTACTTCAGTGTCCCATGCAAATCACCATTAGAAGCTAGTTCTGAAATGCAAGGCTGACAAGTCTATGCTAGAAGGCTGAAGAGTCTATGATGGAAGCCAAAGAGTCTCTGTTGGAAGCCAGGAGAAGCCATCCAAGCTAATGGCAAAGACTGGAGCTTCTCCAAGGAACAGAAGCAATCTGTCATTTCTCATTGCCCCTTTGTACCATCCAGGTGATGAGCCATCCTACAGTGGACCTTCTATACCCTAAAGTGTAGAATTGCTGACCCAATTTAGTTCAGCTTCTCTTAACTAAATTTTCAAGTTGACACAATCAATCAACCATTACAGATGATATGATTCAGCTATTGGTGGCTCCTTTCTGAAGATGAATGAGGCAGGTATTTTATTCACATTTTACAGGAATCAGTATAAGAGGCAATATTTGGCCTTCTTGGGCTCCCACTGATTCTGTGGGCCTTGGAGTTTGGTTACAGAAGCAGCATCAGCTAATGGAGCTAAGGATGCTGACCATTCTGCTCATGGAGAAGAGAGACTATTTTTCATGACACCATCAAAATGGTCATCTGAGGAGTGACATTATGATTGATACATCATGTCAATTTGAGAAGTTTAGAAGTTTAACTAAGCAACTCAGAAGGGATCCAGGGCCTTTACTTTGTAAACATTCTCATGGATTTAGAGGACATGGATTTAGTGTGAGTGTTGCACTTGCCCTAGGTGGTGGTAGTCTGCTTACAATATAAAAGAAGAAAAGAAGCTTGTTCTCTCCCGTTTTTGCTCTTGCTGTTTTGCTGTCTTCTGCTTCCTTGAAGTGTTACCCCTGTGCCATGCCACCATGCCATGGAGCCAGTTGATTGTGGCCTGAAACCTCCACAAACTGTAAAGTAAATAAACCTTTTCTTCCTTAGTTTTGGGCTCATGTATTTTGTCTCAGCCAGAGAAAAGTAACCAAGACAAGTAGCTAAGTACAATGAATCAGCCATTAACTTGGGATTCCTGCTTGGAAGTAGACATAGCTAAATGCTTATCTGATTCTGACATAACTCATAATGTTATATGGCCTTTAAACATGTTGTTGGAACAATCAAGAATGTAAGTAAGTTAAAAATCTGAATTACATAGCAAAAATAGTAACACAATTGATCCAAAATTGGCAGTGTTACACATTTTTAAAAAGAACTGATTCATAGCAGCTGTGGTCATTTACTGGCAGCCAAAAGACTGGATAAAGGTGCAAGAATCATAGTGAATGATGGTCACCTAAATCAGAATAGAATGGCTCTTTGAAGGCTTTAAACACCTCTCAAATATGTAAACCTATAGTCTTACAAGAGCTCAGGTCTTGTTACATACCCAATAGTGGCATGGGTCTAGATGAGGTGAAGTCTGGCTGTTCTGTTTACTGGTTGGGGACCCTATATGCTTCACAGAGAAAGACTTTTGGTGGGTAGTGTTCTTTGAAGATGACTATGCAGCTAACCATGCAGTTCTGATGATAGTGATTACAAATTTTAAGGACCACTGGGGATTTTTTTCTAGATGAATTTTCTTTTATACTTTATTGTATTTTAAAATTTGCTTTTTAATTGTTAGCATGAGAATCTAGAACTTTTGAATCTAAATTTTAAAGTGGAAACACTAAATCTGCTGGAAGATAGATAAAACTCTTGAAAATAGGTGTAGGCAAAGACTTTATGAACAAAACCCAATCTCAGATGAAATGTTTTAAAGAATCAATAATTGGGATCTCATCATAATAAAAAGTTTTTGGATGGTAAAACAGGGTGAAGAGACAACACACAGAATAGGAAAATTGTTCTTACCAACTATTCCTCAGACAAAGGACTAATATGTAGAACATATACAGAACTCAAAAAAAAAATCAGACCCACAAAATTTAAAGACCCAACCCCCAACTAAGCATCTAAAATGAACACTTCTTAGATGAAGAACAAACAAAAAATAAATATATGAAAAAATATTCACCCTCACTGATCATTCAAGAAATGCAAATTAAAACACCACTGAAATTCCATCTCACTCCAGAAAGGATGGCTACTGTAAAAAAAATCAGCTAGCAACAAATACTGGAAAGAGGAACCTTTCTCCACTGTTGGTGAGAGTGTAGATTGGTATAATTAATATGGAAATCAGTGTAGAGCTTCCTCAAAAACTAAAACTAGTGGTTTCACTTTACTTAAACATTTCCCTTTTTGGCATCTTCCTGAAAGAATTAAAAGCATCATATCACAGTGACATATAACCTATGCTTATAGTATCACAATTTGTAATAGATAAATCTTGGAAACAGCTCAAATACCCATCAATAGGTGAATGAATAAACAAGATGTGGTTTTTATATACAATGAAGTACTAATGTATGATAAAGAAGGATAATCTTGAGACATTTCTAGGTAAATGGATGCATACTGAGACCATACTTTTAAGTGAAATTAATTGAACACACATGCTTAACTATCACATAGCTTCTCTGGTATGAGAAACCAAAAAGGTAAATAAGGACCAAAATGAATGATATTTGGAAGAACATGTTCAAATGGGAAAGGGAGCAAGTGGGTGGAAGGGTAAAGAGAAAAAAAAGAAAAATGGAAACAAAGCTTTTATAAATAAGGAGGGAAGAAGGGTTGAAGGGAGAGGAGGGAAATAGGAGAAGTAAAAATCAAGATATATTATTTCTGGGTACAAATTCTCAGTACTGAATGTGATAATTATAGATATCAAAACTGAACCAATAGAATTAATTTTTAAAAAATCTAGAATTTTTGCATGAGCATAGACAACATGATTTTGTATTAATTATTAATAGCTTCTGATTAATACAACATGTATTTTATGTGTCTCATCAAAACCATATTAACTTCATATCAACACCAAATCAACATATAGAAATAATTGAAAAGCAAATTAATCTTTGTGAAATCTCCTAAAACAGAAACAATGTATCCAAAATCTCCTATTGAAGTGTCCTAAAATCCTTTTTCCTGTTTCATTTATTTATTGCTTTGTGGTAATCCACCCCAAGTTACTGGCTGAAGATATCAATAACTCTTTATTATCTCTCGCAATTCTGTGGGTTGGTAAGATCAGCTGTGTGACTGATTTTATTCTTGTGCTGTTGTTGAGGGCTACAGTCATTCTAAGGCTCATTTGAACTAAGACATAGAGCATGGATCATTTACAAGGCTGGCAGTGGGAGAGACTGTTGGCTGAGATGGCCTGTTAGCATGTCTCTGTTTTCTTGATTGTGGCAACCCCTACAAGGCTTGGGCTTCTCACAGCATGGCATCTGGGTCCTGAGAGGGAGAATTTCAAGTGCATGAAAGAGGCAGCTTGAAATCTTTGTTGTCAACACCACTTCTATCACATTGTGTTGGTCATAGTAATTGATGAGATTGTGCCACATTCAGAAGAGGTGAAGTAGAGTCTCTGCTCTGAAGCACACAGATTCCTCAAAAATTTGTTTCTGAGTCTAAGACCTACTGTGATAAAATCAAGAAGTGGGGATTTTAGGACATGAGTAAGTCATTAGCATGAAGATTCTTGAGATTAGTGCCCACATAAAAGCGGTCCAGCTATGTGTGCTGGCACACATCTATAATCCTAGCACGTGAGGATCAGGCAAGAGCGTCACTGTGAGTTCAAGGCCAGCTTGGGATACATAGGAAATTCAAGACCAAGTTGGATCACATAGTAAGACCCTGTCTCAACCCCTCTCCCAAAAATGTGGTAGAAAGGGAACCCTTTTCTTTTCCACCAATTAAGAACACAGCAAGAACATGCTGCCTGCTAGGAATGGTCCTTCACCAAACCCTAAATCTACTAGTCCTTTAACCTTGAACCTCTCAGTCTTCAGAATTGTAAGAAATAACTTTCCATTGCTCACAATTACCCAGTCTAAGGTATTTTGTTATAGCAGCAGACTGAGACAGTTTCTCTTCATAGATTATTTATGGCCATCCTTATTCTACAAAAGCCTATATGTCTTGTTATTTTAAAACATGGTAGTTGCTCCAAAACACTCTCACTCCGAACTCTGCTCATTCCCCCATTCTGTCTTTCAACTTGCTCCCTTTATATCTCCCTGATCCTTTCCAATACACTAATTTCATGCTCTTAGTATAATCTTATCTGTTATGGTTTATATCTGGATGTCTCCCCAGAGCTCACTTACTCAAAGGTGGGGCTTGTGGAAGGTGATTTGATTATTGGGAAACTACAGTAGGTTTGATATTGGGAGATGGTGCTTGGCTGTAAGAGTTTGGTCATGGGAAGTGAGACCTGGAAGGGCATATCTTCCTTCCCAGTTCTTCCTTTTGCTTGGTGCTTCCCAGATGTCATGATGTGAGCAGCTTGCCTTCTACCATGCCACTCTGACATGTTATTTCTTCTTGGGAGCTGGATGGCCATAAATTGGAGCATAAGTCAAAGTAAACCTGTCCTTTAATATACATGTGTTAGGTATTATGTCTCAGTGACCAGGAAGTTACTAAAATAGATTTTGGTATCAAAGTGGGGTGGTTGCTGTGATGTCATCTGATCGTGTGGTTCAGAAACTCAGTACTGGTTGGAGAAGGAGTTTGGAAAGGTTTGAAGATGCCAGTTGGAGAAGCAACCTGAGATTTCTATAGTTGATCATGATGAGAGATTCTAGTAGGAGCTTAGAAGACCAGTATGTTGGGAACAAGACAGACTGTAAAGACTAGGATTAGGAGATTTCAGTTGGGAACAAGGACTCCATTGGCAGTTAGCCCCCATGTATTTTATGCTTTGGCAGAAATTTGTCTACATTTTTCCATGTTCTGAGACTTTGTAGGAAATTGAGATTAAGGGCAGTTGAATAATTAACAAA
Source organism: Hydrochoerus hydrochaeris (assembly GCA_004027455.1). Taxonomy (NCBI): domain Eukaryota; kingdom Metazoa; phylum Chordata; class Mammalia; order Rodentia; family Hydrochaeridae; genus Hydrochoerus; species Hydrochoerus hydrochaeris. Next base: position 12,153 of record PVLA01002352.1, on the reverse strand, counting down.
GGCAATTTCAACACAGTCCAACATTCAGGCTGTAGCATGGGTATAATTGGGGGCCTTTAGCCAGCTCTAGACTGAGAATCAAGAGCAAAGAGCACAGCAGAATGATTTTTTTTTTTTTTGTGCTGGGCATTGAACTCATGACCTCATGCTTAAGCAAAATGATTTTAAAAGTTTTGAGTTACCAGAAAAGAATCATAGTTAGGCCCTGAAATTGGAGCAGAAGACAGCTTGTTTGATGAAAAGCTTAGTATTGAAGAGAAGTCAACTGCTTTCATCAGGACAATAGGCAAAGTGTTTTGAAGGAATTCCAGGAATCATCAAGATTCATTCTTTGCAGGCTCAAAGATGCAAGACTGTAAAGCTTTGCTTTGAGAGGAGTCCCTGCACATTCTGGTTCGAGAAGGGCCACCTAGGGAATTGGTTTGCTGGGATGCAGTTCACATTGCTCAACTATCCAGGTACTTGGAAGTCTCTACAGCCATAATTCAAAAAAGGTCTGGCTACCATTTGAGCTGGCAATGGCCCTTGGTGTCATTCATATGGTGCTGGCTTTACAGGCATCCATAATGGAATAGTTGTACTGTCAAAAATGCTTCCACTCAGATTTCAGAAGGAAACCTGAGAAGCCAGGAAGTCTTGTCCATGAGAGGGCAGGACATAAGGCTGTGAGATGAAACTAAAAGTACAGTGGATCCCCTAGGAAGTTAAAGAAGCCAGAAACTTGGAACATCTAAGGAAAGAAATAAGCAATGAGCAAAGTGAGCCCCAAAGAGAAACCATATGGGTTACAATGATCAGTGATGATGTAGGGCCAGGGCCATCAAAATCTTTTGAAGCCTATATCTTTGCCTCTGGTACTTAACATGGAACCAAAAGGTTTAATGTTTGCCTTGATGGGTTTTGGTCTTTCTTTGGTTCTATTTCTTTCTATACTCCTCTTCCTCCTGTTTAGAATGCAAACGTGTATCCTGTGTCATTATATATTTAGATATCTAACTTTTGTTGTTCATTTTAATGGACTCAGGTAAGAGTTTGTTTGGTGTCTCAGAGGAGATTTTAGACTTGTAATTTAAAGCAATGCTGGAACTGTTGAATTTTAAAAACCCTGGACTAAGTCCTGGAGACTTCTTGAGGCACATTGTATTTCAACATTGTTGGGCATAGTGCCTGTTTTCCATGTTCTTTCAAACATCAGTGCTGCTGGTCTTGGGGAAATCTTTTTGTTCAACTTGCTTTTATGCTTTCTTAGGAGTGGAATCTTTATGGAAGTTTGGGGTCAGAATTTATTGACCACTAAGGAAATATAGCTTTTAAGCATATATATCATTGATATTATCCTTAAAACTAGAGTACAAATTGAGGGACACAAACCATGTGTTTAAATATTTGAAAATTATACCTCAAGATATTAATGCACTTGTGATGATTAAACTTGATGTCAACTTGAATGGAGTAAGAATACCCAGTAAAGCTCACTTCTGGCTGTATTTATTATGGTGTTTCCAGAGAGTATTAACATGTGGAACAGCAAACTGATGGAGGAGACCTGTCCTGGACATGGACAATACCATCCCATTGGGATGGGTACCTGGATGGAACAAAAACAGAAGGAAGGAGCTGCCTACCACAAGATCTCTCATGTTCTTTCACTCTGATTTTCTGGTTTCCATGAGTCAAGCAGCTTTGCTCTGCCTTGCCTTCTTTGCCATTGTACGCTGGCTCACTACAGCCCATAAACATTAGAGCCAAGTGGCCATAAATTGAAATCTTTGAAATTGAGAGCCCAAATAAGTCTTTCCTCCTTTAAGCTGGTTTTTCCCAAGTATTGTGTTGCAGTTGTGACAAGCTAATCACTAATCAATCACTAATCACATATCACTTCTACTCTGACAACCATTCTTTTCTATCAGCCTGAGGGCTAGGTACAAACTGACAACTCCGACTTCCCAGAGTTCTGTAGAAAAATGTGGCAGTTTGAGGAAAGCTGGTTCTAGTTGCTGCTGATGTCACCTTTAGTCCCCACCACCAGCATCTTCATGTGCTGAGAGTTGTCTTACCGCATGTGTGTGGGTACCCCAAGATGCACTTCAAAACTATGTCCAGAGTTCAAATATAAAGTTCCTTAGCCACTTGGCTTAGCGTGACCAAATGACCGCAGCCACTTGCTTTCACTTGGTGCAGCATTCCATTCTGGCCTTGGAAGTAGGCTCACAAATATCTGGGTGGAAATTTCCAGAGTTCTAGATACCCAGATTTGAATCTACAAGGAGGAGGTATAGGTTCCACATGAGTAATTTTGCTCCATAATCTGCCTGCTTTATGGGAAGAGTGTTGGTAAGAAGAGCGCTTCAGTGAACCCTCTTAAGCACAGGGTTCCTGGCAGGGATCTTTTCTCCAGATCAAGGACAAGGCTGCTTTCATTCATGGGTATTTAAACGATCAATTTTATTTTTGTCCAAATGTTGAGCATCCAGAGTTCAGACTGTTAGGTGGGATTGAGGGCAAATAGAAAGAAAGTGGTCTGCTTGTGGATGTGCAAGGTGGGTTGGAGGCTGGCCATGGACCTCTGCCAGGAGTGAATTAGGCAGCAGGTCCTCATGGATTCTCTGGTCAGTGTGGAGGCACTGGACTGTGTTACTTGATGGCATTTGGCTCTTGTCCAGGGAGCTCACTTCAGAGAAGTTGGTTATGCTGGGACTTTAAAGATTCAGATTTTAAAAATATCCGGAGAGATCTATGTAAGTTCTTCATAAGAAATCCCAACTACAGAAAGTGTTTCCAACAGTTTTTTCTGTCCAGATATTAAAATAAGGGAAAATTTTGCATTGAGTGTCTTCAACTTTCTGTTAGTCCTGGCTTGGTCCAGTTCCCTTTGAAATATTTTCTTACATGAGTAATCATTTATTTCTGGGACATTCTGAGCCATCAGCTAGTGCAGATTTGTATCATCAGATACACTTTTTAAACCATCTCCAGAATATTTCCAGCTATTTCTTGGGAATTATATTATTTTGAGAATTTACTACTTTTTCCTGCCCAATCATTGGACTGAGTGCTTCAGGAAAAACTGGTGTTGCTTCTCTCTGGATGTATTGGGATGCTGGGGTTTGGAGGCGTTTCTCTAACTGCCAGGAAACGCATGAAACACTTTGATCCAGACTGTGGTTTTCAGCCAAATGGGTCCATGTTGTATTTAATGCCAGGCAGGCTAGATGTCTTTGGAAAAAGAGAAAGTCAAGGCTTGGAGCATTCAGGAATATCTGAAGGCCAGAGACTTCCTTCTGCCTTCTTCTCACACATTCACTGTCATGTTCATCTAAAGTACAAGGTCAGATTAAGCCATTCTAAGGGTTGTAACTGCAAACTACATTTGCAACTGGTCTTGTAAACTGAACATGAGCTATCATTATACTTACTTCTACATTGCCATATACTCTGTAAAACCTGAAATTCTTCAACTCAGACTTGTGTGTCTTTAATTAAACACCTTTGGGGACCTAGGGATATCAGTGAAATCCAGATTTTGCATGTTGGGTCATCAGAATTAGGTTTTTTTGATAGAGCAACCTACCATAGGTATGGGGATAGGCATGATAGTGCAGTTCTGAGGGCATGTATTCATGTGAATGTGCACACGTGCACACAGAACATGCATGTATGCCACGTGGTTCCTCCTGGAATCAATCAGAAAATTCAGCATAGTGTGTGGGGAAGGAACTGTATCCTAGCCTTACACAATATTGGGAAATAGAAAGTTTTTCAACATAGGGAAGGACTGGTTGTACATAGTAGCTTCCTGGCCATTCCCAGGAGAAATTAAAACTCAACAGAAGAGTCATAACATACCCCTCTTAATTCTCCATCTATTTTCTGCTTTATTTGGACATGAAAGAGTAGACTAGAGAGAATTAGTTTTTGTTTTGCAATGCAGAGCTCCTAAATCATCATGGACTGGTAGGCAGTAATATATTTGTTATGACTGAGAATGGAAGCACTGTTGTGATTGAAAATGTCCCCCATTTGGCAAGAGGTGGTGCCACTTCAGTAGGTGGGTGATGAAGCAGATTTTTAGACAGGTCTGTTAAGACTGGAGGTGATCTCTGAGAAAAATTTGTCATTACTTAGGAGATAATTACTTTTCTTCCTCCATTGAATGGAATAAAATACAGCACAATTACATTATGTAAATATTCCAAGGAGAGAACATGGGATGGGTAGAAGGTGGTTCTGGGGGTAGTGTTGGTCAGGGAACATTTTGAATTACCATATTCAAGGCATTAGAGACCTCAGGAAATGGGGTAGAAGTACTTGGAATAAAATTGAAGAAGGCTAGAACCAAAAATTCACTTTATAATTTTACCCAGAATAAAATTTGGATATTATGTTTTACACATGATGCAGTGTTTTCTATGTGGCAATAATTCCAAATCCTTTACAGATATTACCTGCTTTAAATGTCAAGCTCTGAGGTGGGTACTGTTGTTACCCTTATCATATAGGCCAGATAGCCAATGGAGAAATTATTTGCCCAGGAAATATAAGAAACTATTATGGTTTGAATGTGTCTCCCAGAAGTTTATGTTTTAGCAACTTTATCTGCAAATTAATGCAATAATGGTATTTGGAGGTGGAGTCTTTGAGTTTTCAGGTATAGATGGGGTCATGAGGATGGTGCCTCCATGATGGTATTAGTGGCCTTATAAGAAGAGGTGGAGAGGCTCAACTGAGCACCCTTCCTGTGCCTCACCACCTGATGTGTTCTACCACATGATAATACAGTGAGAAGTCCCCTATCAGATGCTGAACATATACCAATGCCATGTACTTAGGCTGCCCAGCCTCCAGACTGGATACAAAGAAACTTGTATATTTTATCTTACAAATTATCCAGTCTCAGGTACTTTGTTAGAGCAACAGAAAAGAGGCTAAGAGGGTAGCTATGACTTGTACCTAAATGCTCTGTCTCTCAGTCAGCAGCCTTCTCACTAGGCATCTTGTCTGCCATGCATTTATGATACCAAAATGTAGTAACTGTCTGGATTCAGAAAGAAGCACACTCATCATTGCACTTTATCTTCTCTTTTAGAAACCCTGATCATGATGACCTGGATACATCTCCTGGCTGTTTGATACTTATCTGTTCCCATTCTCACCATTATCTAATCCCCATCTCCACATGTTAGGATCACATTCTTCTGCATGCGAATTCATTATCCATTCCTAAGCAGAGAGTGAACTGCTGCTTTCTCATTGGCTTATCAAATTTGAAGGTGAAAAGGTTTGCATCTATTTTGGAATGCTCCAGTTTACAAAAGGTGTGTATTCCTTATCTGGAAACTATAATTTAGTGAAGATGTCAAGAGTACTTGCAATTTGTAAGGCATTATGTTAAGTACTTTACAAGGACTTGCTCATGTAAGCTTACCTAAACCTGTGAAATAGCTAGCATTACTACCTTCATTTTGTAAATGAGTAAGCCAAAGATTGAAGAGATGAACACTAAAGATTAAAAAAATAGTAAAAATAAAAGTAAACACTCAGAAATGAACAAAACCTAGATGCAAACCAGACCCAGTATCAATGGTCTGTGCTAGAATCCTGGATTTGATTCTGTTACTGCAAAATGAGATGTTTAGTACTTAAAAATCATATAGGTAAACACTGTGACACACCAGTAAGTAATTTGTATTAGTTTTAAGAATGAATGAATATTTTTTGTTTTTAAATGTGATTTATTAGAATACAGAGAGTGTATATTTGCTAAGTGGAGGCCTCCCTTACTTTTCTAAACTTGAACTCATGTAATCAGCACTGAAATGAGGAATGGAATACAAGCAGTACCCAGAGACTCCTTTGGTTTCTTCTAAGCATTCTCCCCAGCTTCCCAAATGACAGCTATTCTGATTTCCATCAGCAACAATTTGTTTTCACTTGTTTTATCCTGAATTGTAATAGAAGCATTGCGTTTTATCTTTTTGTGTCAGACTTGTTTCACTTTAATTTATCTCTACTGCTATATGCAATTACACTTGTCCACTCCTACAGTAGAATATTGTGTAACTATGACACAATCCATCCATTCTACTATCTGCGGACTTTTGGTTAATTTCCAGTATTAGGTACTTACAAATAGCAATGTCTGAAATGTTCTAGTACTTGTCTCTGTTGAGCAAAACTTAGCTGTTTTTATTAATTACTAGAGACAATGCAGCATAATCATTTAGTTAGGAGGATGTCTGGGGGAGACAATTGTGAATTTTTAGCATATTTTAAAAACTAATGTCAAGAGAGAGAAAATATGGAAAAAAATTAAAAGAAAAAACATCAGAATTCAGCAGAGCTAGCCATCAATCCTTGGGCTCACTGCACGTTGTGTGAATGTGTACCTCCAAACAACAACAAAGGCAACAACAATAACAACAAAACAAGATGAACCCTATAACTCACAAATGAAAATGTCTAAAGGATACTGGACAGTGAAGGGAGTTTTCTAGTTTCCAGGTGGATGAGAATTATGGTGGCAGCTAAGGTGAGGAATGTACATAGCCTATAGCAAGATGTCAGGTGTTCGCTATGAGATACACCCATGGTTTGGGAGAATGTCTGAGTTGACAGGAAGCGTCTACCTAGGCTCAGCCACACACTTAACCATAGAACAAGAAGCTGATTGGAGGAAAGGATGAATAATTTTAAGCAAAGACGTTAAGAATTATGTGACTATGGTTCAAAACAGTTGTAGCTTTGGTACAGTGTACTCCTCACCTAGAAGCAGACAACATAACAGGAAATAAAGCGCAATGTATACCTGGTGATTTTAAAGTCTGGACTGGAAACAAAGTGTAGGCTATTATTAGATTTTTCCATTTGAAGTTTTTATATGGAGGAGATAAGAAGATATGGAGAGAGAATAATTGCAGATTAAAAGATTTCTGATATATAGTATTTGAGTTTTTGAGTCATCAGCCTCTGTTAAAAGACAATTTAAAGTGATGAATTATGGGGATCAGGCTTGTTTGCCAGGTCATTTTAGATTTATATTCATACAGGAGGAAAGGCAAACATCCAGCTTTTGTTGTCAAGTGAAATAGTGTGCCATCCATAAATGACTCATGAAAACAAATACACACGTGAAAGAGACTCCCCATCTGTCACAGGGAAATGACGACACATGGCGTTAATTGGTGTCAGTGTCAAGGCACTGAAGACCGAGGTATCATTTTTTTTAACATACTCACTTATTTTTATTGATCATATGTTTGGTTTCATCCACACTATTTCACTTTATACATACGTTTGTTGTAGTCCTGGAGATACCATTTCTGAGAAGGCATGTGAGATAATGGAGGAAAGTTTCAGAAAAATTTAGAAAGATACCTTTGGAGATTGGTCCAACTGCTCATTTTATAGCAATGTGCAGAGGCTGAGTCATACTTCAAACTCAGAAAATCAGGTACTGTATATTGGAAATCTCCATATTTTCAACTCTTCTCTCTTAATATCTTTGTTCTCTTCCAAGTACAAATTTTAATGGAGGAGAATCTATGAATGCCTAGTTTTCCATTTTTAAAATGAGATAACTAAAAGAATATATATATATATATATATATATATATATATATATATATATAGTGGTAGTTTGGTTTACAAACTTAATTTGTTTTATAATTTTGCAGAATATGGCTGTATTTGTGTTTGTCACCCCATGCAGGGTTTGCAAATGGAATGAAAATTTTGCTGAATGTTTTTCTTTTTTTGTGAACAGAAACATTAATGGACCATAATGGGCCATTAATATATATTATTAACATATTAATATATGTAAAAATATTATTAATATTAATATATATATTAATGAAAAAAATATGGCTACTTATCGGTAGAGTTGCAAATAGATATTGAGCTTACCAGGTTTTGGACACTTCCAATTCATCATCTTCCAAATGTATCATACTGTATCTTGCTGAGCTTTCAGAAACCCATTTCCTTTGCTCTGAATTCAGAATCAGTATTGAGGTAGAAATAAAATTCAGGTAGATAGGACAAATATATCATCTTTACACTCATAGAATTGATATTAGAGGAAATAGGTATAGGACAACAATGCTGTTCCTGCATAATACACCTGCCCACCCCTCATCCCAGTCTATACCTTAAAAGAGGTTCACCTATAGGGCACTCATTCTGGAGAATAGTAAGGAGGAACAGCATAAGAAAGAGAAGGAGCAGAGAGATCTCAAATCCTTCTTGTCTGGATTGTTTGAAATATTAGCTTTACAATAGGCAATAGATATGGACTGCAATAGACATTGTTGTCTTTCACCAGCTAATTCATATCTTTTACTTTCAGAGCCAACCAAGAGTTAGCTAGGAAAGGAAGGAGAGAAAGGACATTATGGGTAGGAGGCGCAGTCCGTGAGTAGTTTAAACAGAGAGGTGGGAGTAACAGAGAGTATATACTTTGGCAGGAGGGATACCAGTAGATTAGGAGTAGTGAATCAACTCTGGTTCAATCAGTGCTGAAGCAGGATTTCAAAATCAACACAGCTTTTCAATGTTGCATAAATGAAGAAATCATGATTTATTTGCTCATTCAACACATATGGAATACTTTTTTTTAAAATGCAAGCTAGATTATGTCACTACTTTAAACTTTTTCCAGTGGCTTGTAATTAAACAGAAATCCAAGCACCTCACTCTGACATTCACAGCCTTACCTAATCAACCATCTGGCTAACGCTGTTTTCTTTACTCGCTAGGACCTACCCACGTAGACCTCTTTTTATTCCTTGGACTTGCTGAACTTTTTCCAACTGCTGGGGCTTGTTGGCTCTATGTACAGATCTTAATGTAGTTTTCCATTTCATTTATATTAAAACTCAAACACTACTACTCAAACAATGTCTCATACTCCTGCTTAGTACATTTTTTTCATTACGCTATTACACAGCCTGCTTTCTACATTTTGTTAATGACAATTAACCACAGGATTATCCAGTTTGTTTATTTACTGGCTCACTGTCAGGCCTCCTCTTTCTAAAATGAAAGCTTCAAAGAGAGCAGAGATCATGTTTCTGTCATTCACTACTGATCTGAATCCCCAAAGAGTTCTGGCATAAACTAGACCATTGAAAAATATTATTGAATGAGTGATTGAGTTAACAAACAAATAAATGATTAGTTATAGTGTATGATGAATTGGGGATTTCAGTGTTAATAGAGTTTTCTTTAAGAAACCAGAGTCTACATAATTAACTTTCATTTTATATGTTAGGTGTTATAGTAGAGGAACATGTAAAGGTGAAGGACCAAGAGACTTCAGGAAAAAGTAATTGTACAGTAGGTTTCCTAGAAGGATGACAGAGCTGGTTAGAAAAAGAGAAGGAAGGGCATTTTGGGCAAAGGAAACAATGTCCAATTAGCCTATCTTTGAAAAGCAAAACAATGAAAGGATTGCATTCTGCAGGCACTCACAATATCATTCTGATCCTTCACAAAGAAAATTTCAAAAACAACTAAGAAAAAAAATGTGATTCCATGTCAGAGATCCTAGTACATAGAAGGAATGGTTCAAAAGGGGCTTGAAAAATCTTTCTCAACAATAACTATAAATTGCTAACAAGAGAGGAAGTAGAAAAAAAGAAAGTAGTTCCCATGTTTTCTTGGCCATTGTATATATAGATTGTAATATAAAAATTAACAGAATATATGTAGAGGAGACCATCTTCTCTGGAAAGTGTAATAAAAGAGATGAACTTTAAGAATCATGTAAGACCTGCAGGAACCATGACTTAGGAAAATTCTAACAGCCAAAAAGGGCTATCAGATCCTTGGTTGAAACAGAAACTGAAAAACAACAGGATAGAAGCACCCCTTGTCTGGAAGTTAACGTAATATATTACCTGACAGAAGCAACCAGAAAAACCCTATTCTTAACCATTTCATTTTTATTCTTTCTATTTAGTGAATTTCAGACTTTAAAGACTATAAGCAAGCAATAAATGAAAAGAAAAAGAATCAAGACAGGTGAATGCTGCTTTACAAGTTTATGTTTCCGGACTAAAAATGCATTTAATGAAATAATTAGAAGATTTGATAATGTGGAGAATTTTTCATTTCCTTGAAATATGGAGAATGAGAGATGAAAGTATCAGAAAACATAGAAGGTTGCTGCCCCTTCCAGAAATGACCTACAGGATATTTTTAAATTACTTCTGGTTTCAGAGCACATGGGAATTGTTTATATCCTCATTAAATACTCTGTGGGATTATAGTAACCATGTCTAAATCCAGATGTTTCCTGGATTCACAGAGCTGTGAATATTCAGATTTTTTATTTAAAATGTTTACATCTTTCAACTAGACTTTTCTAGATTTCAGCTACTTCTCCAGAAGGTGCCCTTTGCCTGAACTGTGCAGTGGAGAATCCTAATATGTTGGATGGAGACATTGATCCTTTAATGAATAACAAGTAATTATTGTGAAATAGTATCTTAAATTTTTTTTTCAAATATTTGGAAAAACTATCATTTATCCCACAAAGATTTACTCTTTCACTGCTAATTATTTACTGGGAAATATATGTTCTGAATATTTCTGCAACATATGTGCACCTATGACCCATAACTAGATTTTCAGAGGTCTTTAGAGGGTTAAAGAGAGAAATGATTAAAGGATCCTTGGGGAAATATGACAAACTTTTTGAGTCACAAAATTACCCTCAAATAGAGCATGTTCAAAGGGACTTTTTGTCTGCATAGTGAATAGTTATTTTTTCATGTGAACTACATACACTGTTGCAGCGAGAATTTAGCAACTCATGTAAACCACTGAACGTTAGGAAGAATTCCTGTCCAATTTCTCAGAACTTTCACTGTTCCCTTTTCTACTGAAGGCTCTTCTTGTGAACTTATGTGTCAAAAATGCTTTATGTAGTTTAGGATGAGTTTTGGTCCATGTTGTTATTCAAAATCTTACTGTGCTGATTCAGGATTACACTGAAAACAAACTTATGAGTTGACATGGCAGACTGTTAAAAACTGACATTAGGTGCTTAGTGGTTTCACATCTTATTGTGTTTCACATTTTTAAAAAAATGGTTTTAAGGTTGAATTGTACATCGTAAAAATCTGTATAGTGAAAGGCCTTCCTCCTTGGTACTTAGAAAATTTAAACTTCTTTTTTTCTTAAGACTGTACACAATAATAATTTAGCAATTCTAATTATATTTCAGATGACTGATGTATAATTTTTACAAATGCTTGTTTAAATCACATATTCTAAATATTTATATTCCCAGGCCATATGATAACATGCATTGAAGAAGTGCTGAAAATGATTTTTCTCTCCAGGGGAAGAGCTTCTAATGAAGTGTCTACACACCTTAATTGAATTCGTGAACGCGGCTTACCTTTTTCCTTCCCACCTTATAGTGAAGACTTTTTAGTGCTCTGGAATGTATTAATAAATATATTAAAGTGTTCAAGAATATAAACACAATCTGAGGAAAAATATGAGATATAAAGAGAGTAGAACTGTACTGAGGTTGTTGAAAATCAATATGAATATAAGATATGATATGCCAAAAATATCTATAGACTCTTACAATGATTATCTAGGACCAGTCTCTTACCAGACAGCTTGTGGTTGTTATTCAAAAGAAAAGTTTATTTTCAATATAGAATGAGAGCAAAATAACTCATCATTCATCCCCCTTCTCTCCTTCCCTCTCTCTTCTCTCTTCATTCCTCTCCAGATCTTTGAGTTTCTGTGTTTCCCCTGTGGTTAAGTATTGGCCACACCGCGATTGGCAAGACAGCCTCCTTGTCCTTTTGGGGCTTGAAGCCTAGTGGGACACCGTCTTTTACTGACAACTGTTGGAACATAGAGGGAGATGACCCTGAATTTCATGCCTTTGAGCTTTTCCAAATTCAGAAGTTGATTTTACGGCTGTTGTTTCTTCGAATGCTCTTCTGTTACTGGAGTTTCTATACCAGTAAGGCTATAAATATGTGAGACTCAATTATTCTTTTCTTTTCTTTTCTTTTCTTTTCTTTTCTTTTCTTTTCTTTTCTTTTCTTTTCTTTTCTTTCTTTCTTTCTTTCTTTCTTTCTTTCTTTCTTTCTTTCTTTCTTCTTTCTTTCTTCTTTCTTTCTC